>SEYY01014793.1:15000-17302 GCA_009176605.1 Armadillidium nasatum | reverse complement strand
CCAAATGCCTCGTTTATCAGCCTCTACCCTCTGCGAGCCGCCTAGAAAACGGGTCCCCAGGTGACCGACCAAAAATTTTCGGAGGGCTCGATTCCGCTAAGGAACGTAGCGAAAGCTCAAAAATTTTCGCACTTCACGTGGGGAGATGCCTCTCAAAACTGACCCTCGCCCCACGAAAATTTTTGGAGTCAAAAATTTTTTCTAAGTCACACACACGAGAAATTTTTCTTTCTCAGGCATCCAGCTCCCAAATGCCTCGTTTATCAGCCTCTACCCTCTGCGAGCCGCCTACAAAACGGGTCCCCCCCAGGTGACCCGTTCCAAAAATTTTACAGAGGGCTCGATTCCGCTAAGGAACCGTAGCGAAAACTCCCAAATTTTCGCACTTCACGTGGGGAGAGGCCTCTCAAAACTGACCCTCGCCCCACGAAAATTTCGTCGAGTCAACGGCGGGAGTAATCGAAACTCACTTAATGACACGAGAAATTTTTCTTTCTCAGGCATCCAGCTCCCAAATGCCTCGTTTATCAGCCTCTACCCTCTGCGAGTCGCCTACAGAACGGGTCCCCCCCAACCCGTTCCAAAAGTACAGAGGGCTCGATTCCGCTAAGGACCGTAGCGAAAACTCCCAAATTTTCGCACTTCACGTGGGGAGATGCCTCTCAAAACTGACCCTCGCCCCACGAAAATTTCGTCGAGTCAACGGCGGGAGTAATCGAAACTCACTTAATGACACGAGAAATTTTTTCTTTCTCAGGCATCCAGCTCCCAAATGCCTCGTTTATCAGCCTCTACCCTCTGCGAGTCGCCTACAGAACGGGTCCCCCCCAACCCGTTCCAAAAGTACAGAGGGCTCGATTCCGCTAAGGACCGTAGCGAAAACTCCCAAATTTTCGCACTTCACGTGGGGAGAGGCCTCTCAAAACTGACCCTCGCCCCACGAAAATTTCGTCGAGTCAACGGCGGGAGTAATCGAAACTCACTTAATGACACGAGAAATTTTTCTTTCTCAGGCATCCAGCTCCCAAATGCCTCGTTTATCAGCCTCTACCCTCTGCGAGTCGCCTACAGAACGGGTCCCCCCCAACCCGTTCCAAAAGTACAGAGGGCTCGATTCCGCTAAGGACCGTAGCGAAAACTCCCAAATTTTCGCACTTCACGTGGGGAGAGGCCTCTCAAAACTGACCCTCGCCCCACGAAAATTTCGTCGAGTCAACGGCGGGAGTAATCGAAACTCACTTAATGACACGAGAAATTTTTCTTTCTCAGGCATCCAGCTCCCAAATGCCTCGTTTATCAGCCTCTACCCTCTGCGAGTCGCCTACAGAACGGGTCCCCCCCAACCCGTTCCAAAAGTACAGAGGGCTCGATTCCGCAAAGGACCGTAGCGAAAACTCCCAAATTTTCGCACTTCACGTGGGGAGATGCCTCTCAAAACTGACCCTCGCCCCACGAAAATTTCGTCGAGTCAACGGCGGGAGTAATCGAAACTCACTTAATGACACGAGAAATTTTTCTTTCTCAGGCGTCCAGCTCCCAAATGCCTCGTTTGTTCTCATCTCGGGATTTCTTGTAAGGCCAGCGATCTTTCGGGGATTGCTCCTTCCCTTAGCGCGAAGTCCCTCGACGCACCAGTCGTAAGGGAAATGACTCGTCCGCCACGAAACAAGCCCGCCACCTGGTGGCGAAAGTATGCACTAATGAAACTTTCTTTTCTTTAAAGTCTCACTTTCGCCAAAACGGAAGAATGCCATGCGTCTCCTACGATATTCGTGTAGGACTCACTGTCAGGTGTACCGCCCCAGTTTTACCAACAAATTTTCGGACACCCCGAAACTCGGGGAATTTCTCGTACTACCTCCTTAAGAGGGTTTACTCCTAGAGGTACTGCTCGGGCTTACCTCCGATCAGCGTACTACCTCTTTCCATAAATAGTGTGTCGCTCATTCCTTATTTTTTAAAAGATATATACAGTTCAATCGGAACTCATCCCTCACTCACTCCTCTCTCCCAAAGACGTGAAAGAGAAAAAAAAGCGCAAAAAACACAGCCCCATTGCCACGAATGTACCCTGCCCGGTTCGATCCGATACAGACTATAACAGAAATTAGGAAAGGAAGGAAGGAAGGAAGGAAGGAAGGAAGGAAGGCGGGCTGCTACAGCGTCCGCCGCCGCCAATAGCGGCTTGCCTCCCTTTCTTTCTTCTTACTTCAACTTTCCATATTTCGCAAAAAAGCATGAACGACGACGACAACAACAACCATAGCGTGAAACACCTCCTTGTACAGTACACTCACAGCTG
>SEYY01014793.1:0-10000 GCA_009176605.1 Armadillidium nasatum | reverse complement strand
TGATGCGAGCGCCGAACGAAGGATGCGAACGGTTAAGCCTTAGCGGCAGGGAGGTCGCCTGCGAGCCCCGAGCCTGCGCCGTTCTCATACTTTATGGAAGACGAATCGAGGGGAAAGGTAGGGAGCCACCCTCCGCGGCGCCCCGACCACGACGACACGCCTACCCGCCCGCTTACTAGCGCGCGCACGAAACGCGCGCAGCAGCAGCAGCGAAAAGGATGCCGAAGAAGAAGGGGAACGACCGCGAAGGGGGATAAAGACTCCCCGCTAACGCACCCCGAACCGGATCGGCCCTATGAAGAAAAAATCGTTTTCACTTTCGTTTCGCCTTGGGGTTTAGCCAACCCTTTGACTCGCGCATATTCTAGACTTCTTGGTCCGTGTTTCAAGACGGGACGAGTAAGCTGTCGCAGTAAACCTACGCCGCGTATCGCGCTCGGGACGTTTAATCGGGGGCGCCTTCGCCTCTTCTCCGTAGGAGAAGAGGGAGAGGACGCCGACCCCGTCGCAGGCGCGATTTTGTCATGATTTCACCGTCCGAAAGGCCGTCAGACTGGAACGAGGCGGCCCCGCTAATCCCGCGATCCGGGGGCGCTACCGCCGCCGCCTTAGAAAGACGACAACGACGCCGATCCGAAACTGAAAGAAGCGGTTTCCCTGACCCTCGTGTCATCGACACCTCTCGAACGGCCGCGACGCCCTACTTCGGCCAGAAGAGCACCCCCCTTCCGCGCGCACGGAGGAAACGCCGGTCGCCTCGAGAGACCGGGAAACGAGTTCCGCGGCCTCAAGGGAGATCCGTTCAGTACGCTTTGCGACCCTCCGCCGCCAACGTCCGGGGCAGGTTGAATACCAGCCGTTCGGATACGAACGCTCACTCGCTTTAACCTCGTGGTAGTTTCACGCTCTTTTGAACTCTCTCTTCAAAGTTCTTTTCAACTTTCCCTCGCGGTACTTGTACGCTATCGGTCTCGTGGGAATATTTAGCCTTAGATGGAGTTTACCACCTACTTAGGGCTGCATTTTCAAGCAACCCGACTCTCGAGAGGAACCGGCGAGAGACGCGACGCGACGACCTTACGGGCCTTACACCCTCTATGGGCAATGAGACAACATTCAATAAATACTTCAGGTCGCGCGAGCTCTCCCACGATTCCTCCCATACGCGGCATCCCTCGCAGGCCCGTGACCCATCTAGTGGGGCGTGCCTGCAGGCTACGCGCTGGGCTCCTCCCTTTTCAGTCGCCCTTACTCGGGGAATCCCTTTTGGTTTCTTTTCCTCCGCTTATTGATATGCTTAAGTTCTGCGGGTACTCTCCCTTGAAACAAGGTCGGCTTAGGCACGCGGGCGGCAGTGTGCTAACGAAACAGTCGACGCCAGTCGATGCACCCAGCGTCAGCAGCAGCGACCGCAGCAGCAAAAACGAGAAGAAGAACATATTGCGGAAGAAGCTGCTGCTGTTGGCGTAGCCGGTGCACCTACTCGCGCCCGTTCGCATCACCCGATGCCCCTCTGATCACGCTATAGTAGCGCCTTATAGACGAGCGATAAGCATGCACAAAAGCTTGTTGTTGTTGTTCTCCGCTAAAGAGGAGTAATCAAAGAGAACGCGACATTAGCGCGGGAACGTTCAAAATCGGAAAGGAACTTTATTATAATTACTTCTACTACTACTCATCCATCTTTTTTCCCGCTACTATCGTACGTATCCTTCTTTTTTGTGCGCTCACCCGCGAGGAGGAGGAAGAAGCAAGCCGCTTTTGTTTGTGGGAATGAGGTTACTAGTGGTGGCGAGACGGGATTTTCCACTTTTGCGATACTCTATCTCCGTTTACCGAAGGAGAGTGTGTGTGTGGAAAACGCCCGAGTTATTACGGAAACACTTTGATGTGGTGGTTGGAGGCGCCCTTCACCAACCACCACACGACAACGCCACCATCTTCGCCCCAAAAAATAAATAAAAGCGAACCTGCCTGACTGCCTGCCTCCTTTTCAACGTGGTGTGAGGCTGAAGGAAGGTACTATTATTCAGTAGCGGTTATTTTTACTAGACGAGAGAGCAGTTTGCACAGCAAGCAAAAACAGGCGCCACACTGCTGCTGCTGCTGCTTCCGTTCCGAAGACGTTCCACACTGTCGCGTATTCCTCTTTTCTTCCCCTTTATGAACGCGGAGAAAGCTCTTAAATGCATCTTCTCGCGATCGATTCCTCTTTTCGCCCGCCGCCACCTACGCCAACGCCGCTAGCTAGACAAAACGCGGCAATGACGTCGACGACGGCGAAGACGAAGTAAGAAGATCAGAGGCTTTTTATGTCTGTAAGGAATCGCGATCGTCCAGGATTTTTCGCGCGAGGAACGTTTTATTATTAGCTTGCGTAAAAAGAAGGTAGCGAGAAGAGGTTTGGGCTTGCTCTCTTACTACTCCCCTTCTTACTACATTATCTCTTTTCGTTCCTCAACGCTACGTACTTAAGGCGACGCAGGGACAGGATGCGTGCATATCTTTAACCTAATCGTCCCTACGAACGCCCAAGGCCTCTGCCTCCTACGCGAGCGCTTTTCCCGAAGGACGCACTACGGACGAGAGCTCGAGCCCGACACTTGTCAATTTTGGCTAACATTCGACGAACAGCCTCTTATATACGAGAGATCCAGCGACCAGCAGCAGTGTTTAAGTACCGCTACTACTCCAGTTTGCTCCCGTAAAAAGGCTAAGAACGTACCGACGAATATCTGGAAGGTCTGGGACTTTTTGTAGGGTAAGGTACAGGGGATCGAAAGCGGGAGCGGATACCATGGGTCGGAGACGAAGATGATACAGGAAAGGACCCGTAGCACGCACGTACGTACGAACTTTTGGTTCGTACGTACTTCGTGTACGCACCAACAATGCGCGTCGCACACGCAAAGAGAGTCAACAATCCTACTCCGTTCCCACTCCGACCTTGCCAGCACCGCCGTCGTTAGGGCTTTCGACCGGGACTCAACCTGCCCCCCCATAAATGTTAGCCGCAAAAGGTGCCGATGCCGAGACATCCCTTGCCTAATACGTCCAGGGTACTCGAACATCCCGCGAGAAGAACAAAGGAATGACAATTGAAACGCCGCGCTATCAGGGCGCTTTCAGGTCAGCCAGACGGGCAGTCCTGGGGCTGAGAGCTGTTAGGCCCCCCCCAACGTTTTCTTGCCTGCTAGAAACCTTGCCTACTTGCTCCCCTACACACGAAGCGAATCAGAGGTCTTGACTTAACTTGATTATTTGGGTTACCGACTCTTGATCAAGGGTGCCCGCCCCGGCGCGAGACAGGCGAAGGAGTATGCGCTTTTTCATTTTTTTTTTAAAAAAAGAAGAAGGCGCAACCCGCTGAGAGGGCGCTGTGGAGGTAATAATCGGAATAAAGAGCTCTTTTTGCTGCTGCTCAACAACCTCCATCCAACGAACCCTCTTCCGCCTTCTCGCTGTGGAACGGGCGCAATGTGCGTTCGACCTGTCGACTTTGACGTCGCTTGCTTGAACGGTCATTTCCGCATTTTGCAACGGTCTTCGTCGACCCACGAGCCAAGTGATCCTCTACCACGAGTCGTTATTAAAAACAGGTTTCCCTTTTTTCACCGCTTTTCAGCCTGGCGAAAATAGGTCTTTCGCCGAGACGATGCACAAACGAAGGACCTACCCGCGCAGACCTAATCTCGGTTACTTCGGGACGAAAGCCAGACTGGGGTCGAAAAGGAACTACTACTTTTGCCGCTGCTGCTGATGATGATGCTTCTGCCGCTGCCGCTCCTCTTTTGTAGTTGGTCTTTGTGCTTGCGAGGAAACGACAACGACAACAACAGCAACCAACGAACAACGAGACAGTCATCATCCCTTTTGCCTCTCGAACTCCCGAGAAAGTCTTTCGGAAAGGTTTGATGTTTTTCGTTCCCGTGAGAAAGGGTTTTCGCTAGTCGAAGGATTTGGGAACGGGGAGACATATCGGATCCTCTAAAAATCCTCCGACCGTTTGTAGCAGCGAGACAAAGAGAAAGAGTTTTACGTACCACCGTCTTCTGCGTTAGCGAGGAACCGCTTTTTTCTTCCGGTGGTACTGCTCTTTTCTATGCTAGGCTACGATGCGACTCCGGCGCCTTCGCCTTTGTTTTCAAAGGCAGGGTTGCTCGCCACACCCCTTTTTGGTCACAGTGCAAAGGCGTCTGCTCAATGTGTCTGGCTGTTCTTGCACAACACAACAATAACAACAATAGCGACAGAAATAAGCTCTCTGAGTTTTCGGGCAACAATCAATGTGTGTAAGAAGAAGAAGAAGAAGGCACAGAAAACTGGTACCCCTCCTTTTTTTATTAATTAAATTTTGCTTGAGGATGAATAATGCTCATTAGTCATCATCATCCAATTGGTTATGCATACGGGTCTGACTTTATTTATTTATTGGTTAAAAATGTGTCTGGCTGTTCTTGAACAGCACAACAATAGCGACATAAACAAGCTCTCTTAGTTTTTGGGCAACAATCAATGTGTGTAAGAAGAAGAAGAAGAAGGCACAGAAAACTGGTACCCCTCCTTTTTTTATTAATTAAATTTTGCTTGAGGATGAATAATGCTCATTAGTCATCATCATCCAATTGGTTATTCGGGTCTGACTTTATTTATTTATTGGTTAAAAAAAAGCATAAAACGGTAATGATCCTTCCGCAGGTTCACCTACGGAAACCTTGTTACGACTTTTACTTCCTCTAAATAATCAAGTTCGGACATCTTTCCGTCAGCCTAGGGTGCCGGCGACCGCCCCCGCCGAAGCGGAGTTTGGGATACGAGCCGACGGCTACCGAAGGCGCCAGTCCGATGCCCTCACTGAATCATTCAATCGGTAGTAGCGACGGGCGGTGTGTACAAAGGGCAGGGACGTAATCAGCGCAAGCTGATGACTTGCGCTTACTGGGAATTCCTCGTTCATGGGAAACACTTACAATCCCCAATCCCAATCGGGTAGGGGTTTCAACGGGTTACCCGCTCCTTTCGGAGGGGGAGGGCACGTTGATCCCTACATTGTAGCGCGCGTGCTGCCCAGGACATCTAAGGGCATCACAGACCTGTTATTGCTCTCTCTCTTGCGGCTGGACGCCGCCGATCCCTCTAAGAAGATATTGCGACGGACGCCCCTCGCAGAGCCCCAACGCGCGAGGCAAGACGAGGACCCCGAAACACCGCCGCCGCGCAGGCCCCAATCTAAACCGCGCCGCGCGCGCGCCAGTGCGAAGAAATAGCGACGGAGAGTCGCGACGAAGACGACGAACGAAGACGAATACCGCCCCACCACCAACGACGAGCGATGATAGCGGAGACGGCCGCCGACGTCGAAGACCTACCGCCGCGAACGCGAACCGCGCGCCATGCCCCCCGCAGCAGCAGCGACGACAGCGACGCGACCGCGAAGGAACGACGACGGGTCGAAGCGACCCCCGCCCGAAAACCCCGCGGATGGAAACCCGTCTTGGGAGTCGATCCGCCGACTAGTTAGCAGGATAGAGTCTCGTTCGTTATCGGAATCAACCAGACAGATCGCTCCACCAACTAAGAACGGCCATGCACCACCAACCACCGAATCGAGAAAGAGCTCTCAATCTGTCAATCCTTCCAGTGTCTGGGCCTGGTGAGGTTCCCCGTGTTGAGTCAAATTAAGCCGCAGGCTCCACTCCTGGTGGTGCCCTTCCGTCAATTCCTTTAAGTTTCAGCTTTGCAACCATACTTCCCCCGGAACCCAAAGACTTTGGTTTCCCTGGGGCTCCCCGTCGAGTCGTGGGAATGACGCCGACGGATCGCTAGTTGGCATCGTTTATGGTTAGAACTAGGGCGGTATCTGATCGCCTTCGATCCTCTAACTTTCGTTCTTGATTAATGAAAACATTCTTGGCAAATGCTTTCGCAGTAGTTAGTCTTGCGACGGTCCAAGAATTTCACCTCTCGCGCCGCAATACTAATGCCCCCGTCTGTCCCCGTTAATCATTACCTCGATTCCGAAAAACCGGGCTGAAAAAGGCAGGATCGAGGTCCTGTTCCATCATTCCATGCGCTACCATTCGGGCATAAATATTTTAGCCTGCTTTGAGCACTCTAATTTTTTCAAAGTGAACTTGTCGGCCACGCGGGACACTCGGTAAAGAGCACCCCGTGAGAACCGACGGCTTTTGTAACTACGAAGCCGGGCAGTGAACCACCGGGCGCGCTTACCCTTCCAGGAGCGAAAGGCGCCGCCGCGGAGCTTTAGCCCCCCCGTTTTTTATCGCCCCGAACGACGGGATCTACCCGAGAGGAGGAAGACAGAGAGAGGCGAAGGAAAGCGGCAGCGTCAGCAACGAACGAGCGAGCAACAACTAAACCCTTGCGACGACGACGCGAGAGCGCCGCCGCCCTCCCCTCAGCGAAACGGCGACGAACGACGACTAAGAGCTCGTGTCCCACCCACAGTGAGCTGCGACGAGAGCGGCAGAGCCGGGAGAGGGCCGGAACGAAGCCAGCGACGACGACGACATCGAATGCGGGGGGTAAACCACAACAACCCTTTTATAACGGGAGAACCCGCGTGCGCGAACCGCTTCACCCGCGTACGTAAGCACCCAATTTCGCATCCACACCACACGTCTGTTCGCCCGTTTAGCGTCCCAGCTTTTCATTACGGCCGACCGAACTCGACGCCCGCGGGACGCCGACCCGTCGGAACCGACCGCCCCCGCCGTCATGAACGACGACGAAGACGACTGCCCGACGGCGTAAGCGCGATCCGCGGTTTGGGATGCAGACGAGACGAAAATCGGTCTTTTTATTGCGCTGAGACGAGCGAAAGCGGAAGAGATGGAGGAAGAGAGGGGACGACGCGGGGATAGGCGACCCGCAGCGGAGAAAACCCTTAGGGAAGGAGGCTCCCCGTCATCCGTATATAGCCGCCGCCGACGCCTTTTTATTGTGCCCGACCCACTACTGATCCGGATTTACCGCCATCGAACGACAGTTCGAGAGAGACAGAGAAAGCCGCCGCCGCCTCCGCACGCCTTTAAGCGAGGGGCGCGTACGACGCTCCTTTTTACCGACGCCGAAGGCTGCTGCCCGACGCCGCTGCTGCTGTTTGCTGCCGCTCCGACAAAAACCTCCCAACGACCCCCTTTCGGCCGCCGCCGGGACGCGGGAAGAACCCCACGGAACGCCGCTCGCTATAGACGAGGGCGCGCCTTGGATGGGCCCCCGGTCCGCATCAGAAATCCAACTACGAGCTTTTTAACCGCAGCAACTTTAATATACGCTATTGGAGCTGGAATTACCGCGGCTGCTGGCACCAGACTTGCCCTCCAATGGATCCTCGTCCAAGTTTTTAAATTGAACTCATTCCGATTGCGAGGCCTCGGAAGAGTCCCGCATCGTTATTTTTCGTCACTACCTCCCCGAGCCGGGATTGGGTAATTTGCGTGCCTGCTGCCTTCCTTAGATGTGGTAGCCGTTTCTCAGGCTCCCTCTCCGGAATCGAACCCTGATTCCCCGTTACCCGTTACAGCCATTGTAGGCGAATAACCTACAATCGAGAGCTGATAAGGCAGACACTTGAAAGATACGGCGCCGGTACTAAGACCTCAGCGCTCGGCCGTAGTTATTCAGAGTCACCACATAACCGTAGAGGAATGGACGTGGGCTAGCTGAAAGCGAATGCCCAACGACTGTCCACCCGGTTTTTGGTCTAACAAATGCGCCCTTCCCTCGACCGCGAGGGTCGAGGTCGGAGACGTATTGCACGTATTAGCTCTAGAATTACCACAGTTATCCGAGTAAGGATTTAACAACATCCCATAAATCATGACTGATTTAATGAGCCATTCGCGGTTTCGCCTTAGGTCGGCAGGTACTGAGACATGCATGGCTTAATCTTTGAGACAAGCATATGACTACTGGCAGGATCAACCAGGTAAATGAAGCAAAAGAAAACTTACTTCCCCGTAAAGCTTTCTGCTCACCTACCACCACATTTTTCACACGTATTCGTACACACAACAACAACAACAACAACAGCTTAGCCACGGCGAACAGAAGAAGAAGAAGAAGAAGCGTCGATCGAAGAAGCATCCGCCGCTAATACTACCCCTCCTCCTCCTCCTCCGAAGCTTCCTCCTCTTCCCCCTCCGCCTTCCCTTACCATCTTTCGTTCGGACACTGGTCTTCTTTTCCACTTACTTACAGGGTGAGAGACCCTGTAATCGCCGCCTTCTCTTACTACCGTCTTTCGTTCGGACACTGGTCTTCTTTCCCACTTACTTACAGGGTGAGAGACCCTGTAATCGCCGCCTTCTCTTACTACCGTCTTTCGTTCGGACACTGGTCATCTTTAAACGAGGGACGTTTAATCAATTCTCGTCCTCGTTTTTCTTTTTGTGTTGCGGTTTCGGTAAGCAGACGCCCATAGTAACAGCATTACTCGACAACTCGCTCCCCCCTTTCGAGACCGCCTCTAAGCCTTATTATGCAACACTACTTATGGCGGGGGCGGCCACGAAAAAAGAGGAGAAGCCCGAATACCTTGCGTCTACCTTTTTCGCGCTTAAAGGCTGGATGGAAGTGGACGGGAAGGCCGGGCTACTAACAAATACTACCCTTTTCCTGCCGGCTGATTCCTTCCCCGAGCCATCATCCATCCCCCTTTTTTTTGTCGTCTTTGTTTCCCTTGCGTCCAACGTTCCCGAACTTACTGGTTTATCGCTCGCCGAGCTAGATAGCTTTGGCTGACAGACTCGGCGAGACGACAGTTTCGCTTAGCGGACCTAACAACAAGAGCTTTCGACCCGAGCCCAGCAGCCTCTCGTCCGAAACTCCCCTCCGCTGTCAAATAACCCGTTTCTTAATCGCGCGGGACTAGCGTATCGGCGCAATGTTAATCATATCGACGCTACCATCCGTTTTTGGTATCAAGTTCATTTTAACGGGATGATAGCTTTTTATCATAGATCATAACATTGCTTCTTAGCTTCACGCGTGCTTAATGGTGACTAAAGAAAAAAAAGGCGGTTCGGGTACACGACTCCTCGCACGGACGGTATCCACAGGCGCCTACGACCGACACATGTTAACGCGCAGGAATCAACAGAAACCCAGGCCGGCACATGTTAGCGTCAGTAGCGCGTTTCGTCCGAATCCTACTGTGTCGCCACAATACGAGGAACTTCCCCTCCCCTGAACTCCGTTGCCGTTCCAGGATTGGGGTCGCGGACACTAAAACGAGGGAAGTAGCATTGGGGATGAGACACCATCCCTTCTGAACCCCTCCGCCCAACGACCCGTCCTCGGCCTCGCAGAAAACAGCGTAGACGGTCTGTCCCAACTACCTCCTCCGAAGAAGAGGGAACGTTCGAAATTAACAAAAAGGACACCGACTTTGTTACCTTATTCTTAGCTTTCAAAACCGCTTTCTTTAACGTCTGAGGCATTGATGATATCTCTAGTGTTCGTCCCCACCGGAGTGTTCATCGCGACAAGACGTGAGATGGGTAAGCGGAGAAATTGCCCGACGGTTACCGCGTGGAGGTGATAAGGCCAATTTATACCGTCATATTTAAATTATCAAAACTAGGAAAGTGGGGCTGCTGCTGCTGCTGCTGCTGCGTTTGGGAAGCTTCAACGAGCGAAAGGGATTGAGGTACGATCTCTTTCATCTATTGGTCTTTGAGTCCGCAACTAACACCTTCTCTTTTAAGCTCGTTTCCTCGCTTCGCCGTCCCCGCCGTCCGAGCGTTCAAAAGCGACCGACAGACCGACGACCCTCGCTCAATTTGCTTTGCTTGGATCGCCGATCGTACAACTGGAAGAGAAGAGAGAGTGTCGCAATCTCTCCACCCTACGAAGCACGCGAGGCAGGCAGGCTGGATTCGAAGATCGTCTATGTCCGCTTGTGTATCCACCAGAGACGAGCCGAAGCGGTTCTTTCAGACGACCTTCCCGTCCTCCTCCTCCTCGAAACTGGACC
>SEYY01014790.1:10000-12740 GCA_009176605.1 Armadillidium nasatum | reverse complement strand
TTCATTGAAGATTATATATATCACCATTTGCTCATTAACATATTATATTCAAAGTTTGAAGAAAAAGTTGCTAATATTTTAAGTATATGGAGATTTTAAAGCGTAATTTAAGTATTTTTTTGTATTTCAATTTGAATATGAAGCTATTTAAATAGGTTTGAAGACATGATTATATAATGAATATAGCTGTTAATTATCTTCCTCTTTTAATTTATGTTTACTTTTTTATTTTAAAAATTTTAATAGCTTGAAACTAGAAGAAAATAGTTAAAATTTCTATTATGAGAATCATTTAAATCATTGTATTTTTATTTAAAATAATTTTTTTTTAATTTTTACATTTACTTAAATTTTTTAAAAGTTTAAAATTAGAGTGAAAAGAGGTTAAATTGCTTTCTCAAAATTCATTTAAATCTTTTCATTTTTAATTAAAATAATACAGCTTAATTCTAAATTTCATCGTTGAAATACTTTTAAAAGCCTAAAAATTTGATGGAAATAGGTATATTTAAAATACTTTTTTATTATTACTTCCTTACTAATATTTTAAAATACAAAAGAAAACACTTACAAATAAAGTTAGTAAATTATTTTACACCTATATTCATTATTTAATTATGTCTACAAACATTTATGTGCATTTTTAATGATCAAAAGTAGGAAAATTACGTCTACAAACAATTATGTCTACAAACATTTATGTGCATTTTTAATGATCAAAAGTAGGAAAATTACCATTTAAAAGCACCATCTCTTAAAAATTATTACAATTTTTTCTTCAATCATCGGATATAATATGCTAAATACGCAAAATTTTCGCAAATTGTTCTTGTTCATTGAAGATTATATATATCACCATTTGCTCATTTAGCATATTATATTCAATGTTTGAAGAAAAAGTTGCTAATAATTTTAAGTATATGGAGATTTTAAAGGGTAATTTAAGTATTTTTTTGTCTTTCAATTTGAATATGAAGCTATTTAAATATGTTTGTAGACATGATTATGTAATGAATATAGCTGTTAATTATCTTCCTCTTTTAATTTATGTTTACTTTTTTATTTTAAAATTTTAATAGCTTGAAACTAGAAGAAAATAGTTAAAGTTTCTATTATGAGAATCATTTAAATCATTGTATTTTTAATTAAAATAATTTTTTTTTAATTTTTACATTTACTTAATTTTTTTAAAAGTTTAAATCTTAGGTGAAAAAAGGTTTATTTGCTTTCTCAAAATTCATTTAAATCTTTTCATTTTTAATTAAAATAATACAGCTTAATTCTAAATTTCATCGTTCATATAATTTTAAAAGTCTAAAAATTTGATGGAAATAGGTATATTTAAAATACTTTTTTATTATTACTTCCTTACTAATATATTAAAATACAAAAGAAAACACTTACAAACTAAGCCAGTAAATTAATTTACACCTATATTCATTATTTAATTATGTCTACAAACATTTATGTGCATTTTTAATGATCAAAAGTAGGAAAATTACGTCTACAAACAATTATGTCTACAAACATTTATGTGCATTTTTAATGATCAAAAGTAGGAAAATTACCATTTAAAAGCACCATCTCTTCAAAATTATTAGCAATTTTTTCTTCAATCATCGGATATAATATGCTAAATACGCATATGTTGACATAAAGTATCTTCAGTGGAAAAGAACAATTAGCGTAAATATACTCAAATATACCCATTTTTTGGCTATTTATGCTTCCTTTATGGCTATTTTATAAACCAAAAGGTGACAATCAAATATTTATCCAATAAAATAAGCACGTTTTAAACTTAACAAATATTTTAATGTTAACTACATAAAAAAACTCAAGAATTAGCACATTTGCACTAAAAATGCATACCAATGATGCGAAAACTCGAACATATTAAAGACATGTGGAAATAATTAGGCCAAAAAAATAATCTTTTTTTGAGGTTTTATCCCTTACGAACTTCCTCATTTACCATAATAACTCATCATTTTCCAGCATTTTCAAATTAAAATAACTCATTTTAACCTAAAAATGAGAGTTCTTTAGTAATATAAACTAATCAAATCATATGTAATCATAGAAAATCTGACATTTTCTTAGATAAACACACAACAAATTAGGCCTAATTAACACACACTTAGCTAAGAAATCATTACTAAGCATTTAAATATGATGCAAATATTTCATATTAAGCAAGAAAACAAAGTTATTTTCATGTTTTTTTCTAACGAGAAATGTATTTTTTTCGGAAATTTAACTATTTTAAGCAATTTTAACTGACGATAATGTGTTTTTATTAGAGAAAATTTATCAATATAACCATAGGAAACAAAGAACTACATTGAATACGAGTATCAATAAAGTCGAAATGATAAAATAATTAATTTATTGGAAGATAATTTACCATATATTTTGCTTTTAAAGTACTTTTTTATTATTATGTTCCTATTAATATATTAAAATACAAAAGAAAACACTTACAAACTAAGCTAGTAAATTAATTTACAGCCATATTCATTTTATAATTATGTCTACAAACATATATAAATAGCTTCATAAGCATATTCAATGATCAAAAATAGGAAAATTACCCTTTAAAAGCACCATCTCTTCAAAATTATTAGCAATTTTTTCTTCAATCATCAGATATAATATTCTAAATACGCATATGTTTACATAAAGTATCTTAAGTTAATAAGAACAATTATTAAAATTAGTACTTAGTACTTAAACTCGT
>SEYY01014790.1:0-5000 GCA_009176605.1 Armadillidium nasatum | reverse complement strand
TTCATCTGTCCTTAATATTCTCGGTGTTTCTTTTTCTCGTGATCTTTCTTGGAAAGATCACATTACTTTCTTTTTCTAAACAAGCTTCTAAGAGGTTGGGTGTTCTGAGGCGCCTTCAGAATTTCTTACGCCACCCCAGTTGCTTGCTCTGTATAGGGTGTTGTTCGTCCCTGTATGGAGAATGCTTCGCACATCTGGGGTGGTTCCACACATACAGCTCTCCTTTAAAGGTGGAGTCTAAGGTTTTTCGTCTATCAACTCTCCTGCTCTTACTAACTCTCTAACAATCTCTTTCTGCCCGTCGAATTGTTGCGTCACTCTCTCTTTACTATCGCTATTATGGGTTTCTTATAATTTTTTAGGAATCCATTTAAAAATATACAAAAAATATTTAAGTAATTTATAAATATTGCAAAATTTTAAGATTTTAATACCGCAAGTTTGACTTATGATAAAAACTACTCAACTTTGGGAAATGTGAATTAAAAGAGAAAAAAAAATATTACTTTTACTCTTCATTAAATTGTACATTTCTAAATTTAACAAATTAATAACAGATTTATTAACTCCAAGCCAAAAGCTCCAATGAACACGGCAAAAGCAAAAACCAGCCCAAACTGAAATAAAAATGGAAGTTATATTTAGGCTGGCTTTCCAGTCTTTAAACAAAAAATGCAAATATTAAAGAATTTCAGTTATAAACTAAATAAACTCACAATGTAAACAAACTTCAAATATGTCAGTCTTGTGACTTGCAGACAAAAAACCAAATATGGCCAAATGATTAAACTGAAAACAAATTTTAAATATAAAAATGGGAAACTCGCCTATATTGGCAATCCTTTATAAAAGTAAAAAAGGATAATCAAGAAAATGATAAAAGAAAAGCCTGATACTTCAGACCCACTTACCAAATTTTGTTCCTTGATTTTATCTTGCCGCCTCATCCACTATCCCCCTTCAAGAACTAGAAGCCTTTTGATTGATCGGAAATGCTAGTTAGATATAAGCAAATGATGGTGATCCCAGGTGGACAAGTATATAGTATACTTCTTGAAGTCCACTTTCAACTTTATACTCCCAGTACAGATGAAATTCCCATGGGAAAGGAGTAAAAAAAATAGTTTTAGTTATGGTCAGTATAACAAAATTATGGAACAATTTTTACCAATAACAACCACTAAAAATATAGTTGTACATACATATAGGTAGTAGCGAAAAAATTAGAATCTATTTTCTTAAATTTTCATCCTCTAACAACAACTGGGCTGTTTTCTTCTTCTTTAGGGCTTTTTGGGGAAGGTTGGGGATGGTACAAAATTAGGTGTAAGTTCAAAAGTATCAGGCTCTTAAATTTGAAAATTTTATAAAAAAATATTAATTATTATTATTAAATTATTATTATTAAAAGTCACACTAACTGACCTACTTGAAATTTATTTTAATTAAAATTTTCATTTAAAAATAACAATTTTTATACATTGGGAGGGGGCATTAAATTATCAATAGTTTGATAATTTAAACATGAAAATAATATTTTTTTTTTTTTTTTTTTTTTTTTTTTTTTTAAAAACAAACAATTACTCTACAGGTTCCATTTTTATCAGCCCAACACCAGTATGCTTTTAATCAGAAGCTTTTTTGATTAAAATTAAATTAGTGACATGTCTTTTTACAATTTCTCCATTGCCTTTCTTAATGAAAGCCTCTACCACCTCACCTATGTCATTTTCTCTTATTTCAGTTATTATCCCCATTGGATAAAAATAGGGTTTTGAAAATTTATGTTTAATGGCAACAATATCATTAATTTCAAGTTTTACATGAGTTTTTGTTTTATATCTGTTTGCCTTGTTAACACTTAATTCTCTTAAATTGGTCAAAAACTCATTATGATAAAGAGAATGCAAATTGCTTTTTACTTTTTGAAACTTTTTATATGTTTTATATAGTTTTTGCTGATCAGTTTGTTCATTGTTTGGAATCCAATCTGGATCATCACTGTCATCAGCCTCAGATAGATGCAAATGGGGTGCAATTACCAGATTAGGGGGCTCATACCCTTTCAGCAAAATTTCTGGGCTCAGCACAGAAGGTACTGAGGGATCAATATTGTGATTATTTAGAAGAGGCTTGAAAGCTAAAGGTCTCTTATTAATTAACATATTTACTTCTTTAATGAGCAAATAAAACTGATCATATATTAAAATATTTTTAGAAATGCTTCCATAGATCATATTTTTGACCTGCTTAACAAGAGATTCTACAACTGCTCCCAAAAAACTAGAGTTGGGTGGATAAGTGGAGAAATTTAAAATGTTAATATTCCGTTCTTTAAGGTAATTTTGGACCTCAACATCATTTAGAAAGGATTGAATTATATTAAATGAACTAACTATAGGAGATCCTGCGTCACTCAAAATTTTTTCTGGGTAACCATATTCATAAACATGAATTTGAAAAGCATTAATGAAAGACTCAGAATCAATATTCTTACACATCAATAAATTCACAGCTCTGCTCCACATGCATGTTATAATTAAAATATACACCTTAACATTAACATTATTAACCTTAACAGAAAAAGGACCAATATGGTCTAAAGCCACCTCCCTATAGAAAATTTCTTTAGGAGAAATTCTGAATTCTGTATAGTCATTCTGGTTAATTTTTATTGTTCTACCATATAACCTTTTGCAGAGAAGGCAAGATTTTAAACATTTCTTTACAGTTACATATGCTGAAGGAATGTAAAACTCCTTTCTAAGAATTGCAAGCAACTTATAAATTCCTGCATGTTTAGCCTTAATATGATTTTCAAAAATAAGGTTTTTAGTAAATGAACAGTCTTTAGACAATAAAATGGGAAATTTTTCATTAAAATTACTTTTTAATTTACTGAATTTAGACTTTACTCTAATTAAGCCATCAGAGTCCAAAAACAAGTTTAGTTGATTTGCAAGATTACTTGATGTTCCAACAAGGGGATTTAATAAATAGTCATATGTATCTGCAAAGTTAATTTGTTGGAGCTCTTTTATAAACCAAGGAACAACTATCTTTATAATCACATTTCATCTCCATGGAAGGGAAAAGAGATGGGTTTTTTGATTTTACTTTTAATTTTAAAATATAAACATACTTTCTAACATAGTGAGTAACCCTACACATTTTCTTAATAGATGAAAATCTATCTAATGCAATAACTGGTTCCACCTGGTTAGAAGAAATAACATTAACCTGAAAGTTAAAATGAATATTAAAAGGGATTTCAAATGCAATGGTTTCCTCAGATTGTGACAAATTTGGACCCTTAAAATAATTAGTTTTTTGCAAACACCTTATGAGAAATACAACGTGTAACCATATCTGCAGGATTATTTAGACCTTTTACATGGTGAAATACAACCTTATGAATCTCACACAATTTTATTATATTATTTAACTTATTGTTAATAATGGTTCCTTTTCTTTCTACCTTACTGGTCTTCTTTACTTTGGCTGCAAGCCAGCTTAAGGAAATCATGGAGTCTGTAAAAAGATGCAAATTATGAAATTTAATGGGACAAAAGGCCCCAGCAAGATTAGAATATAAATCTATCACACACTCCACTCCATAAGACACCGCAAAGAGCTCCAGTACAGGGATGGTTCTACCAACACCTTTAGTTGAAACTACTTTATTTTTAGCAGTGACATAATGAAGTTCATGTGTATCAAGATTTTTTAAATATATAACACACCCATAGAAATCCTTGCTGGCATCTGTAAAGACCAATAAGTCATGAATACCATTATAATTACCAATATACCTGGGAATTGAAGGCTCAACACCTGCATTATAAGATTTGCAAATTTTCTTCCACTCCCTCAACCTGTCATTACCCAGGGGAACATCCCAAGTGATGCTCCCATCCTTTCTGTAACCCATGTAGAAATAGTTTTGCCCTATTCCTACAAGGCAAGGTCAATGCCAGAGGGTCAAAGCAACTATTAACAGATGAGAGTATGGATCTTAATGTATTTGCTTCAATATTTAATTTTATATTTTTGTTGGTTAAAAGATCTTTGTCTTTCAACCATAAAATACCTAATAATTTTGTTTCAGAGGATTCCACAGAATCCTCACCAAATTTTGATTCCAATTCATTCAAATTGGATCCAAATTGTTGTAAATCAAAACCAAAATGGCTAAAAATATTGATAGATTTGTGAAAAGCTCTATCAATGTCAAATTTATAATTTGATGAATATGCAAGATTATCCATGAAAGATAAATTGTAAAGCATATTTCTTAAATCACTTTCAAATGGGTCATGAATAGAACCATGCAAAATTAATATAATATACAAGGCAACCATCAATAAACTGGGTGAAAACCTCATGCCAAAAGGCAAACGATTCATTTTATAGGCAACCTCAGAAAAATCATTTATGTCCTTAACCCATAAGAAATGTAATTTTACTGTATCTGAATATGGCAACCAAATTTGATGAAATGCTTTCACCAAGTCAAATATGAAAAGAAATTTATTAAATCTCAAAAGGGTTAGAGCTACTTCTAATTTATTATTCAAGTTGGGACCTGGAAGAGATATTTGATTATGTGAAAGGGCATCATTACTTTTTTCACACAAATTGCTCATAAAAACTACTCTACATTTTGTACTTTGAACTTGTTCTCTGAAAACACCCATATGTCCCATAAAAGATACCTCATTATTATTTTTTAATTCATTTAAAGATACTTTCTCAATTATTCCTGATTTTAATTGTTCCATAAATACTTTATGGTATTGTTCAAATTTAACAGGATTTTTATGTAACTTTTTTAAAGTAGATTTTAAAATATTAGAGGCTAATTTATAGTTATTAGGTAAAAAAGTTACTACCCTTTTATCCCATAAACATGGAAGGATTAATCTCCCATCTTCATGACATTCTGCATTATCAAGTACAAATTTTACCAGTCCCTTTATCCTCATCAGAAAAAGATGGTT
>SEYY01014788.1:0-10043 GCA_009176605.1 Armadillidium nasatum | reverse complement strand
CGCCTTCAGAATTACTTCACGCCACCCCAGTTGCTTGCTCTGTATAGGGGTGTTGTTCGACCCTGTATGGAGTATGCGTCACACATCTGGGGTGGTTCCACTCATACAGCTCTCCTGGAAAAGGTGGAGTCTAGAGCTTTTCGCCTTATCAACTCTCACTAATTCTTTCCAATCTCTTTCTGCCCGTCGAAATGTTGCGTCACTCTCTCTATACTATCGCTATTACAATGGACACTGCTCTTCTGAACTCTCTCGTCGCATACCTCTTCCACTGAGAAGGGCTCGCGCGACTCGTCTTTCTACACAGTTCCATTCTTTCTCTGTCGAACTCTCCGACCCCAGACTTAACCGCTATGCTCACTCTTACATGTACTCTACTTGTAAAGTCTGGAACACACTTCCTTCATCTATTATCCCAACTTCCCATGACGTAGGCACCTTCAAACGCTGTGTATCAGGTCATGTCGGCCTTTGATTTGACCATGTTCCCGACTTTCCCCCTAATTCTGGTGGAACATTAGTAGGCCTCTGGCCTTTGCCCACCAGAGGTGAAACAAAAATATATATATATATATATATATATATATATATATATATATATATATATATATATATATATATATATATATATATATATATATATATATATATATAAAATCACCTTCCCCCAGGGAAGGACTTTCGTCCTGTCAGTGGGATCTTTCGAGGAAGATCCTTGGGTTTCAAGGGCCCACGGAGAGATACCGCTGGCTGGGCCAGGCCTATCTCGGATGCCAGATATATATATATATATATATATATATATATATATATATATATATATATATATATATATATATATATATATATATATATATATATATATATATATATATATATATTATTATTTACTAATTCAGAATTTTCTGAAAAATCAGTCATATATATATAATATATATATATATATATATATATATATATATATATATATATATATATATATATATATATATATATATATATATATATATATATATATATATATATATATATATATATATCGTATTTATATAGCTTGTATATAATATAATAATAAAAAATAAAAAATTGGTTTAAACCAAAAAAAAAAAAAAAAAAAAAAAAAAAAAATAAACAAAAACAAAAAAAATTTGGTTTTAAACCATGCAACCCTGATATATAACCTGGAATTTATGAAAATACTATTCCATTTTAATTTATTCCCAAAGTTCCAAGTGGAAAAAGATTATTAATTAACGAGTGTCTCACTTATATCTTCAGACCCACTCTTCATTTTCCTACTGTACTCAAACAAAAAATATATTTAAAACTTCCGTACACAGAATCACTTACATCTCAACTTAGAAATATTTTTACTATAATTGAAACTACAATCCCGAACGCCAGTTCATTCTTATAAATCCTTCTCAATTTATAGTTTCTTCAAACACTAGGAATCTCACCCAATGCTTTTCAGATCCTCATTAATTTATTTATGTAAGTGTAGCAGCTGTAATGCGGCATATGTAGGCCAAACTGGTCTACAATTGAAAGTAAGGATTGCTAAGCATTGAGAAATTTCCTTTAGAGCAGACCATCCTCTTCGCTCTACTGTACGCTCTGCCATAAAAGACCATGGACATACCCATCCTTTTTCTTCATCTAATTTCTCTGTTCATCAATAAGCACCTTCCCTTCTTAATCGTAGGATTTTGAAGTTTTATATTTAAAAACTCATTGCCCATCTTTAAATGATCAAGCTTCTTCTACTGTCCTTTTCACCTCAATAATGAAGTCTTTCCCTCAAAATAGTCCTGCCTTTTTATTTTAATTTATTTCATTATTAATATTACTTTATTTTTATTTTATTGCAATTATTTTGAATACCTTATATTTATTTAATGAATTTTATTTTGATTATATTTTAAAATAGAAATTTATAAAATTTAGTTTGCGCTGAAAGACGGGAAGAAATATGGTGTTAAACGTTCACAGTGTATTAAATGAGTATGTGGAAACCCTAAGTATTGACTTTAACCTTTCTAATTTAGATTAAGGTTTCACTAGGAAAGAAGCTATCTCATACTATATATATATATATATTATATATATAATATATATATATTATAAATATATATATATATATATATATATATATATATATATATATATATATATATATATATATATATAATAGAGTGTCGCTTGAAATAGTTATCCAAAAAATATAAAAACGTTTCTGTAAAAAAATATTATTTCAAGCGTAAACGTGTATAATTTTTGTTTTTAAAAAGCAGTTTAAACCAATTAATAAATAAAAATAGTTTCTTTTTGTTATAAAAATTATTATTTATGTATAAAGATATAAACTATTAATTTAAAAAGAAAAATATTTAAAATATAATGTAAATTATATATATGGCTATAACAGAGTCTTAATGTACTTTTTACAGCTTCTTTTACTTTATGTTCTCGCCAAAAAAAAATAATTTTGCCAGGAAACTCGAAGGTAAAACCATTTTAAAAAACTATTATAAAATGTAAAATATATTTCTTTTATGTTATATTATATATACAATAAAAAAATGTTTGTGTTAAAAATCTCAATTTTAATGTATTTTAGTATATAATATTGAAATATATTGTAAAATAACATTTTCTACTTTAAATATATAAAATTTTGTATATTATTTCAATATGAACTTATAAAACTTTAATAATAATAAGGTTGCGAACCATTTTTGTTAAAAATAAGCAAATAAGAATAAAAGTGAAAAACAAATAATGTTAATTGATCCTTTACATTTTAGAGATAATTTCAAAAGGTCATTAGCAAATATTGTTACAATCACTTTATCCAAGAAGCCGAAGAAGTCGCAGTGTTCAGCAGAAGACGTCCAAAGCAGAGGCAAGAAGAAGCCGCCACTACAGCAGCAGGAAAAGACGTCCCAGAAGAAGAAGTTCCAACACCTCTGCTCCTGAAGGGATACCCAGTTTGGCAGACCATTTGCTCTCGACTGTGGTTCCTCCTTTGAAGTATCCTTCCATCCGAGGCTACAGACGCTCCGCAGGCTTAAAGATAAGTGGTGACTACCACACGCCTATCAGTCGGCATTCAACAAGGGGACATTTAAAACACTCAGCCTCCTGGTCTATTCCTCTTCGCGCTACAAAGTGTAGTGACCTCCTGCACCACATATTTGGTGACAAAATAACGTCACTACATAATTGATGACCCCCTATATAATATATATATATATATATATATATATATATATATATATATATATATATATATATATATATATATATATATATATATATATATATATATATATATATATATATATATATATATATATGTGTGTGTGTGTGTGTTTTGTTCGTAAGTAATAAAAAGTTTTATTTGAAGGAATTTTATGACGCTTATGAGTCTGCCGAAACCTTCGTTCTGGTATAAAGAAGGGAATAAAATTACATTAAACTTTGATCTATTGCTTTCACTTATGAATTTATGAATATATATATATATATATATATATATATATAATATATATATATATATATATATATATATATATATTATATATATATATATATATATATATATATATATATATATATATATAATATATATATATATATGATTTGTTATATGATATTATATGATAATGGGTAAGATTTCGAATGGTTGCAACTGTTCAGGTTCACTTTATACAGGATTATTGTGAAATTGTTGGCCTGTGTTCTTTGTAAGACTGTAGGGTTTGATCTTTCTTTCTCTTATCCATGGCGAAAGTTTATTTTTTTATTTATTTTCATTATACTCATAACAAATGGTATCTTCCTTTTAGTATTGATACGATTCATTTTACATTATGTATCCCTTTTTATAAACATTTATATTAAAATAGAATTTCCTGCTACTTTTTGTAGGTCTGCCTCACATTTGTTTTCTTGAAATAATTTTGTTGGTTTACCTGGTTTCATTTTATCAGGTTTCATATTGAAGTTGCACCTTATGCTTTTTAAGTGTTACATATCAGTTTAAATTCTCAACCACCCTATCTGAGTAATCTTTCATTCCTTGTAGTTTTGTCAGGAAGATTCAATTTATTTTTCAAATTTATTAATTTTGTAGTTCATGAGAGCATTTTTCCAGACCTTATTTGAAGTTGGGAGAAATTGTTTTGTTCATTATTTTCTTCGTCCTTTCTGCATATTACTGAAATTATTTACTATTTTTAGAACTTTGTCTTATTAGATGAGAACAAACGTCAGGCTTCATTAATAATCATCCAATAGATTTGACTCTTTGACGAGAATATGTCTTGTCCTCCTTTCATTTCCTGTACATCGTATAGAGCCTTTAATCAAAGAGAGGTTTAAATTAGGACCTGCTATATTTTTCCTTCCTTTTTTTTTTATTTTTTTTTTATTCATTGATTGCTGTATCTTACATTTTGCTCTTTCGATATTTTGTGTTTGTGATTCTAATATTAGTCATAAAATATAATATGACCAAATTTCACATTCTTGTTATCATTTTAAAAGTTTCAAAATTGCTCTACAAACCACTTATATATATATATATATATATATATATATATATATATATATATATATATATATATATATATATATATATATATATATATATATATATATATATATGTTAAATTGAAAGTTTATGTATAGTAAGATTAATAAAGAAGGCAATGAAATTTTTGTTTTACATGTGTTCTGCTAAGAAATTTTCAACATTTGTTTAGTAATGGTCTTAAAAATTAATAATAATAATAATAATTTTAGTTTTTAACTTGAATGAATGTAAATTTGGAAAAAAATAATAATTTGATAAATTTATTTATTACACATATAATGTACTTAAGGAAAACTCTATTTTTTATTTTTTTTACTTTACTCTTGTGTATGTAGGTAGGAAGTAGTGTTCTTGGCCAATGGAAGTTGGCAGATGTTGTGCAGCAGGTAACATCGGCAGGGCAAACGGAAGCCGACGGTGGTTCGGGAAGAGGGAGTGCGAGGATAGGAAGGTGTCGAATATGGCGAAGGATACTCGATAATTGTTTCGACAATTCAGATAGGCGGCAGTATGGCATGGGTCTCTTTGGAAAGTACTGCAAACGATCTTATATAGGGAAGATTTACAGAGATGTAGATGTAAGCATATATATATATATATATATATATATATATATATATATATATATATATATATATATATATATATATATATATATATATATATATATATATATATATATATATATATATATATATATATATAACTCCTGAAACTCACGCTACTTATATTTCATCCCGGAATCGTGCAAAATCTATCCTTCGTAACACTAAAAACTCCTTTCTCCGTAAAAAATGCAATAATCTTTCTGGTTCCTCTTCTTCACGTTCTTTCTGGCATTTTGCAAAAAATGTCAACTCTAACTTTGCTTCTTCCTCTTTCCCTCCTTTAATATCTTCCGACGGCACAACTGCTGTTTTACCTTCTTCTAAAGCTGAACTCTTTGCTCAAACTTTTGCCTCTAATTCAACCTTAGACGATTCCGGAGCTATTCCTCCTCCTTCAACCCCCTCTAACTCAATTATGCCTAATATTATAATTTCTTCTAAAGATGTCATTTCTGCTCTCTCTGAGCTTAATACTAAGAAGGCGTACGGTCCTGATGGTATTCCTCCTGTGGTTCTCAAAACTTGCGCTTTCGAGCTTGCACCCTGCCTCAGTAAACTATTTCGTCTTTGTCTATCTACTTCAACCTTCCCTTCTTGCTGGAAACGTGCGCTCATTCAACCTGTGCCGAAGAAGGGGGACCCCTCTCAACCCTCCAACTACCGTCCTATTTCTTTGACCTCCGTTCTCTCTAAAGTTTTCGAATCTATCCTTAACAGGAAGATTTGGAAGCATCTCAATTCTTCTAATCTTATCTCTGATCGCCAGTATGGCTTTCGTAAGAAACGCTCTACTACAGGTGATCTTCTTTCCCTTCTCTCTGAATCTTGGTCCTCCGCTATTCGGCATTTCGGTGAATCTTTTGCTGTCGCGCTGGACATATCGAAAGCCTTCGATAGAGTCTGGCACAAAGCTTTGATTTCTAAACTTCCCTCTTTCGGTATCTATCCTTCTCTCTGTGATCTTCTCGCTAATTTCCTTTCCGGTCGTTCTATAGCAACTGTTGTAGACGGCCACCGTTCATCCTTTAAATCTATTAACAGTGGTGTTCCTCAGGGTTCTGTACTATTCACCAACACTTTTTCTACTCTTCATTAATGACCTTCTCTCCATCACCTCATCTCCTATCCACTCCTATGCTGATGACTCCACCCTTCATTATTCCTTCCATTTTGAAAAACGTCCCACCCAACAGCAGTTGATAGACTCGAGAAGGGTAGCCTTGGAACAACTAACCTCTGATCTTTCTCGTATTTCAAATTGGGGCAGAGAAAACATGGTTGTTTTCAATGCCTCAAAAACTCAATTCCTTCATCTCTCCACTCGACACAATCTTCCACACAACTATGATATCTTCTTCGAAAACACACAACTTAAGCCTTCATCTGTCCTTAATATTCTTGGTGTTTCTTTTTCTCGTGATCTTTCTTGGAAAGATCACATTACCTCTCTTTCTAAACAAGCTTCTAAGAGGTTGGGTGTTCTGAGGCACCTTCAGAATTACTTCACGCCACCCCAGTTGCTTGCTCTGTATAGGGGTGTTGTTCGTCCCTGTATGGAGTATGCTTCGCACATCTGGGGTGGTTCCACACATACAGCTCTCTTAGAGAAGGTGGAGTCAAGGGCATTTCGTCTCATCAACTGTCCTGCTCTTACTAACTCTCTTCAATCTCTTTCTGCCCGTCGAATTGTTGCGTCACTCTCTCTTTACTATCGCTATTACAACAGACACTGCTCTTCTGAACTCTCTCGTTGCATACCTCCTCCATTGAGAAGAGCTCGTGCGACACGCCTTTCTACACATTCTCATCCTTTCTCTGTCCAACTCTCCGACCCCAGACTTAACCGCTATGCTCAGTCTTACATATACTCTACTGGTAAAGTCTGGAACACACTCCCTTCATCTGTTTTCCCAACTTCCTTTGACTTGCATACTTTTCAAACGCCGTGTGTCTGGACACGTCGGCCACCATCGACCATGATTATAGATCTTTCCCAACTCCGGTGGAATTTGGTAGGCCTCTGGCCTTTACCCACCGGAGGAGACATATATATATATATATATATATATATATATATATATATATATATATATATATATATATATATATATATATATATATATATATATATATATATATATATATATATATATATATATATATATATATATATATCATTAATGTATCAAAAGCTTAATATTTTTATCTATGTGCTTGGCATAATATTTTACAGGACAGCAACAGCTTCAAAAATGTACATCTCAAACCTTTTTCTGTCTTTTATATTACTCATTTTTCATTTCTGTATCATTTTTCTTAGATGGATTACCTTTTTTTCTTGTGCTATTAACAGTCATCCAAGATGTTGTGCTTTAAAGCGCCTTCAGAAAGTTTTCGAATCATCATAATTGTTTCCTCTAAGTAAGCGGATCCTTCTTCCACGATCTTATTATCACGTGTTGGGAGAGGCTCCACTCATGCAACCCTGTAATTTAGATTCTAACCTCAGGCTAAGCTCATTCTTTTGTGTACTTCCCTCTACTTACACAATTTCAAACACAGCGTATCGGGAATGTTTACTTTTAATTTGGGACTGAATTTGATTTCCACAATTTCGTTGGTTCTTTTTTATCTTAGATGATATTAAGAAAATTTTATATATATAAAGTAAATAGAGCATCACATTAATTATGTTAATATGAATATTATAAATATATGAAGAAATATGATTTTTGAATATATATTTGATAACGAAATTGAGCTCTTTGTTAAATGAATGAATGAATAAAAAAAAAAAAAGAAAAGAAGAGAGAGTTCTTCAAGTGTTTTTAAATTGTTTATTTTTCACATTACATCTTCTAAAAACTTTGTCGATGTTGGGATTAGGATTAAGGAGATTGATCGAAGATACAAAAGGAAAATATAATTTCTTGGAGGGTGGAGAGACGTGTTTTTATTTTTTATTACCTTTGAATTTGAAATATCTGTAGTTTTTTAAAATAATATTAATTAATGTAGTTAAAATCTAAAATTGGACTAAAGTGACCCACACGGATTGGTTAGTTATTGACGTTGGTCTGCCCCCTAGTTTTTTGTTTTTCTGTTTACACTTGTAAACTTGTATGAAAATCTAGTAAAGAATTAAAAATAAAATTTATAAGATTATGTAAGATATAATAAATCGGTACACAAATACACAAAGTTTCAAAGGGAGGGTAAGAAGAATATTCATTAAGGATAAAAGAAGGAAGAAACTTTATTTCGAAGTAAAGGAAGGATATTATTTAAATTTGGTAGTTTTTTTTGCTGATTTGCCGTTTATTCAGACAAGTGATAGCAGAGTGTAATTGTGAAAAGAAGGGATTTTTAATGTCGGAAGAAGAAAGAGTTATTGGCTGGATAGCCATAATGCGCATAATTTTGGCTACAAAGTTGACAAAACGCATCCCTGTATATATATACATTATATATATATATATATATATATATATATATATATATATATATATATATATATATATATATATATATATATATATATATATATATATATATATATATATATATATATATATATATATATATATATATATATATATATATATATATATATATATATATATATATATATATATATATATATATATATATATATATATATATATATATATATATATATATATATATATATATATATACGGTATATATATATATATATATATATATATATATATATATATATATATATATATATATATATATATATATATATATATATATATATATATATATATATATATATATATATATATATATATATATATATATATATATATATATATATATATATATATATATATATATATATATATATATATATATATATATATATATATATATATATATATATATATATATATATATATATATATATATATATATATATATATATATATATATATTATATATATATATATATATATATATATATATTATATATATATATATATATATATATATATATATATATATATATATATATATATATATATATATATATATATATATATATATATATATATATATATATATATATATATATATATATATATATATATATATATATATATATATATATATATATATATATATATATATATATATATATATATATATATATATATATATATATATATATATATATATATATATATATATATATATATATATATATATATATATATATATATATATATATATATATATATATATATATTATATATATATATATATATATATATATATATATATATATATATATATATATATATATATATATATATATATATATATATATTAATATTGCAGAAGAATGTAAATCTTATTTACTCCTGTTTGTGATGAGGCTTATTGAAAGATTTGGGAGCATAGAGTTAATAGTTTATAAGTAACTCCTATAACATCAAATGATTGGATTAGAATTGGAGAATGAATTAGAATTGTTATATCTAGATTATTATTGATGGTAACTACAGATGAAATTGGCAAAAAGAAGAATGTTATCCGTTCTTTATTTTATATATATATTATTTCTTTTCAGCTTGTATTTGTCACTCATACCAAGACTGAAAAGAATTAAGAAAGGGTGATGTCCTATCTACTTTTGAAAATATTTAATGAAAGAATACTTTGTAAAAGTATTTGCTTATCAATATTTTTGTTTTGAGATAATTAAAATTTTAAAAAAGTTCTAAAAATTTTTCATCGTCAAGTCCCTTTAATTAAGTCATTTTTAAGGGTCGACACTTCATCTTGCTATTTAGCGTTTTGTTAAG
>SEYY01014787.1:0-22322 GCA_009176605.1 Armadillidium nasatum | reverse complement strand
CATTAAAAATTTGGTTAATTGTTGGGCTTTTTCATTGGATTTATCTGATACTTCAAACCCCTCAAACTCCTCTTCATCATCACTATCTTCCTCTATAATTGGAGGTTTTTCCTGTTTCTGTGTTAATGTTTAATTCGGACATATGGTCCAAATCATCTATGGTACTGTCTGTGTCATAAAATTCCTCTTCTTCATCTTCATTTGATTGAAACACTCGTTCTTTGAAGAAGGGATTTTTTTTGTAGATATGAGGGAATGTCAATCCACTTCCTCAATTGGGAGTGATGGATTTTCTCCTCTCGTGAATTTGGATTACCCATTCGTTTAATCCTGTAGGTGACTTTGTTATCATTCACTACAGTGATTATGAATGGTCCTTCCCATCTGATTCTAAACTTGTTAATGACCTGATGTCCCTTGAAGATTATTTTCCTTGCTACCTTCTGCCCAACCTTATAAGACTGAAAATTCATCGTTCCTTCATTCCAATATTGAGGAAACGTATGAGCTGGTTCTTTGTGTGATTCTTTCAACAGAAAATCTGAGGGTGACATCTTAATGGCACTGTGCCAAGTATGGTTGTAAATAATCACTGATGAGGGTAATTCCTCATCCCAATGTGATGAATTTTCTAAGACAAGACATCGCAAGGATTGGATTAAACTTCTGTTGAAGCGTTCACAAATTCCGTTACTGGCTGGATGCAATGGGGAAGTTCGAATGTGTTGTATGTTATATGTTTCCAAAACAACTTGGAAAGGCTCGGCAATGAACTCCATCCCATTATCTGTCAGCAATCGATTCGGTAATTTGGGCAGAAAAGGCAAGATTCTTTCTTCAAGAACATCAGCTACTGTAGAACTTTGTTTATTCTGTATGGGTACCACACAAGCCCATTTGGAACAATGATCTATAAAGACCACAACATACTTATATCCACCTGTAGTAGGGGGAAATTGCAATAAGTCCATAGCCACTAAGATCAAAAGGATTATGTGAATTGATTTTTAATGTTGGGGGTATTATTCTTACTAGAATGAGTTTTTAATTTTTGGCATGTTGGACAACACCTGACTATATCAGATACAACCTGATTAGTCCTAGGATGCCAAGAAGTGTTTATAAATAAGATCTAATGTTTTATTACGTCCTATATGACCCAAGTTCCAGTGTAATTTCAAAGCTACTAACACTAATAAATTAAATGATAATAACATTTGTTTGTGTTGTTTATTGGTATGCCGATACAACATATCCTTTTCAATGAAGATTTCCTTACTATAAGGTTTAAATATCTTTAATAAAGATGGCCATGCAGAAACATGATTATTTGATAGCAACTGCTTCCGCAAACCACGTAGTATCGAATCAGTGTTTTGTTCAGAGAGTATATCCACATCATTAATGTTATGGTTAGCTAAGTCAATACCATCATAAATGGGAGTTACCTCATTGATGGTGATAATGACTTCATTTAAAGTAGTGTGTACACTTGTTGCTATTGGATTTAAGTAATTATAGTGGATTCCCCCAAGACATTTCAGTCTGCATATCTTGTCAGTGAATTGGAACCCATAAATCATTGGCCTTTCATCATCATAATACACTTCAACTCTGGTTCTAAAGATGTTACAGAAAGAGTCGATAACTTCAGGTATGGGAACTTGTCCTCCACATTTCATTACTTTAATTCTTTTCCTAATATTTCTTTCCTGAAGGTGATATCTACCTATATTCTTTAAGAGTTCATCAACAACTGCCACACGTATCTCCAGGTGATTATCCATTGCCCCATAAAGGAACAAGGAAAAGCACCTAAAGACCGCATCACCACCCCCTGGGACTTCAATGAGTTCAAACCCCATGGGTACAAATTCTACGGATGTAGGATTATATTCAGTTGATTCTCCAGCTTCTTGGTGAAGAACTGGAGATCTTGATAAGGCGTCGGCAATTGTATTGGATTTCCCTACAATGTGTCTAATCTCAAAATTATAATCGTTTAGTTCTTCCCATGTACGGGCTACTCGTCCGTCTACCATGCTCATGTTTTGCAGGTAAATCAGAGGTTGGTGGTCAGTGTAAATAACAAATTTCACTCCCTTCAGAAAAGCTTTTAAGGACTTAACTGCCCATCTTAAAGCAGTAAGTTCCTTATCTATGGTACTGTAATTTTTCTGCGGTCCACTGAAAGTAGTAGAAATATAAGCTATGGGTTTTTGTGTATCATGCTGTTTCTGTGATAGACAGGCTCCGGCACCTACATTTGACGCATCCACATATAACTCCAATGGTGAAGCTTCTGGGGAATAATCAGGGAATCCTAACATTGTAGGACTGATTAATGCTTTTTTTAGTGTGTCAAAAGCATCCTGACAAGCGTCATTCCAGGTGACAGTTTTTCCCCCTGTCTGAGAGGATAAGGGTTGTGATATCTGAGAACAATTTGGGATGTGTCGACGGTAAAAATTAACCATACCCAAAAATTGTCTTAATTGTTTTACTGTTGTGGGTACTGGGAATTCAAGGACACCTTTCAGATTCTTTTCCAAAGGTTGTATTCCTTTTACAGATATTCTATGTCCTAGAAACTCTACTTCTGTTCTACAAATTCGAGTCTTTTTAGGTTTTAACTTATACCCGTTGGCTCCTAATGCAATTAATACTCTTTCAAGTGTATCCAAATGGTCTTCAAAGGTTTTACCTAAGACGATAATATCATCAAGGTAAACCATAACCTTATTCCATGGTAGGCCTGCCAACGCAATCATCATTCCACGTTGAAAGGTAGCAGGTCCATTTTTTACACCGAAAGGCATTTTTAAATATTCATACTGGCCGAACGGTGTGGAAAAAGCAGTCTTCTCAATACTATCAGCATCCATGGCTATTTGATAGTATCCCTTTATAAGATCGATTGTAGTGAACAGAGTATTCCCATGCATGTTGTAGATCATATCAATCAAGTTAGGTAATGGGAAAGAGTCTCCCTTTGTTACACTGTTCAGTTTCCTGTAGTCGATACACAATCGTAATGAACCATCTGGTTTTCTAACAGGAACTACAGGTGCTGAGTATGGAGACTTACTTGATTGTATGATACCTCCTTCCAAAAGATCAGCACATTCTTTTTCAATTTCTTGTGCTAATGGGCCCTGGAATCTCCTAACTGGAATCCTGACAGGTTTATCTGTTTCCAACTCAATGGTATGTGTTATGTTTTGGGCTAATCCCACATCATTTTCCCCTGTGCTAAGCACATGTGGATACTTTAACAAAACTGAAATTAATTTGTCTTGCTGGTCAGTGGATACCGACAGAGTACCAATTCCAAATTCGACTTTTACCCTTTCTGCATTCCAATAGTCTTTTGGATCTGTGAATGTAATGTCAGGTGTTTCCTGATTTATGTTAATTTCTAAATCCTTACTCCTAACATTAGTAATTTTTCCTATCAAAGTCTGTTTCCTGACACACTGTTCCTTATTTGAAGAATTTAGAACAGCAACTATATTTTCATTTAAACTGACATCTAAGACACCAGGAATGAACTGCAAACCTGAATGGTTTTCTCCTAAAAATTCTGCTAATTGGTATTTCTCTTTATAATGTTTTAGATCAGGTATTTCTATGGCTAACATTTTACAAGTGTTGGGAGGAATGATCGTGGTTTCTGGTATTATACAATTGTAAAAGGGAATAGTTAGGCTGATATCCTTTCCGACGCTGGTTAGGTTATCCTGTGTTCTATGTAAAAGTTCACGATATGTCATGTCTGGTAACAATTTATTGTCCTTAAGAGCTACTGCTCCCAGGATCACACTATGTGTCATGTATTCTATGGGTACTAAGAAAAATTTAATGGGTTCTGTGGTGAAACCACTATCAAAAACTAAGGGAACTTCTATGAAAAATTTAATAGGGATAGCTTCTTTTCTCCCAAAACCTCGAATGGCAGTAACTTCTGTGGAGGGTTTAAGCTCTACTGGGGATAAGTGTGATAACACTCCCTCATTTAAAAGGCTTACACCGGCACCAGTATCAACCATCGAGTCTACAAAGTTGTTACCTGCATCTAAGGATACATAGATAATAAGTGGATCTACATCCGCTTGGCAAAGATTGCAATTCACCTCGGTGGTTTTATTGTCATTATCTGGAAAATCTGTTTCATGTGGAAATTCACCTAATCCGTACAATGTGGTGTTTTTAACTATAGGAGGATCCAAAATTTTATATTCCTCCACAGTGAGATTACTCACTGCGGAGGTGATCAGTTTTCCGAATCTCCTAAACATTTGCCTTCATAATGTGATTCTCCACACATGTTACAATGTTCTATGTATTTTGTTTTTGGTTTCGCACCAGTAGCTACCCAGGGATCTTGAGACAAAGTACTATTTTCAAACGTACGGCTATTTGACCGTATACGCTGAGGTAAGGGAGTATTATTCTTTCCTTGAGGAGGACTATTATTATTGACAGGAAGGTTTATAAAACTATTCTCCCTAGGTGAATTATGAGGATTTTTATTAGATTGGGTGGATCTCCTGGAATTACAATTAATTCCAAGATGATTCCCTTGGCAAAAAGGACATTCAAAGGGATGATTTTCTATTATTATTATTACCCCTGGGAGGTGAATTGTTTTTTGTGTAATGCCAACAATCATTTCGAATGTGTCCCTTGGTCTTGCAATAACTACAAATACCAAGGGCCTTATAACACTCGTCAACAGTGTGGCCAGTTCGTCCACAATATGTGCATGATTTGTGCATTGTCTTTGGTGTAGTCATATTTGGTCGTTGTTTCAGTGTTGCTGACTCTTCTATTGATTTTTGATACCTTTGGTCGTTCAACTCTAGGATGTGATGACCCTTTCAAGATCTCACTCCATGTGGCTTGCGGCATTACAGTATCTATTTGTATAACTTCTATATTATCCCTGGATAGATTAACAGAAGATTCTTCTTTCTTCTCTATAGTTTCAATGTTCTTCCAGGGATGAAATTCACGGTCATAAGAATCAGCTAAAAGAACCAATTTATCCCAGGGAACCCTCGTCTGAGTACACATTTCATTTTGTATAATGAATTCTCTGATCTTGTTTTGAACATTATAGGGTAGACTAAGAATGAAAGCTGTGCGCAGAGATTCATGTTCCTTCATATTTACACCTGGGAAAGCTTGTTCAGCCAGTTGTTCAAGTCGCAAGGCAAACAAGTGAACATCTTCCCCACTTTGCCTTTTAGCAGAGTGATAAGCCCTGAGTTTATTTTCATTTCTTTTCTTTTCTTCCTGGAGATACCATTTTATTAATATCCCCTTAGCTATATTATAGTCAGTTACATTCTTTATAATTTCATTATAAAGTCTTAGAAATTTACCTGACAGATACTTTTCCAATAACCTGAGCCATTGGTCAGGGCTTTGGGGATACTTTTTCATACAATATTTTTCAAAGTATTCTAGAAATCTATGTAGGTCATGTTCCTTCTCGTAACTGAATACTTTTGGCTCCAGAATTTTTGGTTTTTGGGAATTATTTACTAAAATAGTGAGAAGAGAAACAGTCTGAGTAAGTAATGACATTTGCTGTTGGATGATGTCAAACTGATTGGCAGTAAAAATATTACTTCCACTGTTTTGGTTCCTCTGTTGTCCAATGTTAGTTTCTGGTATTGGAGGTCGGAATATGGAATTTGGTGTTGGTGCTCGGAATGTCGTGAATGGTCTAGCATATATGGATGTCACTGGAGTTGGGGTAGTAGCAGTTTGCATGTATCTAGCTGGTGTAGTGGTTGTAGGAACCATAATCTCTAATGTAGTCACATTGGGAAAAATAGGAACATTTCCCTCAGTGGTGACATGAATCACATTATTTTCCAAGGAAATTAAAGGACGTTCACTAGGACAAATATCAACTCCTTCCACATTTTCCTCACTCTTAGTTAATGGAACTACCTAGCTCTTTGTCTCTACTATCTGGAGAGTCTCTTGCTTCCTCCAACTTTTTATTTAAAGGATGCCATTTGTGTATTTAAATTATTCATTATTTGTTGTACTGCCTGCGCAGAGACAACATTTTCTGTACCCCCACTCCGATCAATTCCAGAGCTATCCATTATATTTTGTTGGCCCTGGTCCAAAGAATCCAGATAATCATCCATTTCCATATCAGGAATGGAAGTAGACATGGCCATTTTGACTTTCTGAAAGACTTTTTAGGATCACTCGGACTGGAACACAATCTGCAAAACAAAGAATAACCACAGGCATATACCTGTGTACCGAGCAATGTTTTTACTCTGCACACCGGTACATACAATTAATACAAAGAATTATATAAAATAAATGGGTTATTTCTTTTGAGGTCTACTTCTATAAGAAATAATAAAAAAGGTGGTGAAGAACCCCCTTCCCTTGGTCACTTCGGTGTTTCACGTATTCACACTCGCCCCTGACAACCCACTATCAAGCGAGTCCCTGTTCGGGCGCCAATTTATTTTTGTGTATGTTGGGGGGAGACGTTGATAGTTTGAAAACAAAAGGGTCAGTGTATTTTTAAAATGTATAAGCGTAATTGGCGCTCGGCAAGAAACTCGCTATACTACTATACAACAAGCATTCCCAATCATACAATAAAATTGTTTTTAAACTTACACTTTGAACGATGTGTGAATTCTATTTTCTTGTCGTTTCAAGGCTTCAGTAAGTATTTAATCAGTTAAATGGATATCAGGGTATAAAAAGGACCCGCCCGACAGTCGATTGTATGTTTAAAGGCGAAGAGTGAATTAGCATTCATCCACACCAGTGACCATTGTTATTCCAGCTTCTTATCAACTAAGTTTTTCTTCAAACACGGTAAGAAATGAAATGTACTTTCTATTTTATCTTTTTAATTTACAAATTATCATTTAAATACTATAATTAAATATTTTTCTCTTAATTTATATTAATCTCACTCAATACCTCCTATCAATGTTTTCAGACAAACAATTTTTTACTGAAAATTGTGCGCCCAGCAATTTCAAAGATAAGAAGATCAAGATTATGGAAGGAGAAAGGAGGAAGTGGTTAGTGAAGGACACTACTAATTATGATATATATAGTTCTGTAAAGGCTTAACTTAATTGGCAATAAGGGGATTTTAGTTCCACCTTAAAGTCCACTCTCTGATTGGCAAGTTTTGAGTTTCTGGGACAATTTTTCAACAAACCATTGGTATAAACTTCAATTATCAATAAACAAGTCCACAATTTAAACCCTATAATTAAATATAAAGAAAAAGAACATTAACATAAAAAAAACACCGCTTAAATATTTAATTAATTTTCCACTTTTCCTATGTATGATTATGAACACACTAATACCTTATGAATTTGTGTATCTAGTCTCAATAAGGGTTTATGGATTTTTTGTCTTGTCAACTTCAAGGATAATTTTTCAAATCTAAAACATTAAAAGTGTATTAATGATAATTATACAATTAGAAACATTATTGTTCTATCATTTGTATATGTTACTATATAATCTGTACACTACCTTGACTGTAATTGCGGTAGTACTAAAAACACTATCAGGTAAGTATCAAGGTTCGTTCTTCAACCCTGTAAAAAGTTCACAAGTATTAACATATTGATGCATATAATATAGTTTTCAATGTTTATTTTAAATTCATATTTCATTTACTTAATATATCTTAGGAACATACTTCACCGACACTGCGTTCACTACTGTTTTTAGATATCAGGATATTTTTGGTAAGAATAAGGTGAAATTATAAACAATGTTATACTGATCAATATGATAAATAACATTTAATTATTAGGTCTTAACTTTCATTATAATATCACTTCTGCAATGAGAAACACATTTTAGTAATCAATGTTAAACACTAAGGATTTTAACTGAACAAAAAAAAAATAAATTTAAATATACACCAGCAAGAATGGAGGCTAAGACTCTATCGGGTCTTCTCCTCTCAATCCCGCTGCAATCAGTCCTCTCCTTATCAACACCTTCAGTGTTATTGGAAAAGACATAAGCCTAACGATCCCATTTTTTAATTGTTTAATACCTAAAGTCACAGTCATTCCACCTTATACTTGCCAATTTATAGCCATTAGTATTCCCTCTTTGAAAGGTAATTATAGGGAGATAAAATCTTTGGAATTTGTAGGAATATCCCATCCTTGTTTAAATATCCTCCCAGGCATAATAGATAATAAATCTAATGACGTATGTGTCGCTGTTTTTAATCCCTCTGAGAAGGAACAACACTTACGAAAGAACACAGTGATAGGACACATTAATGAACTTAGATATTCTAATAACACAGAAAATACAAAAATACTACAGAAAAATGTAATGAAGGATGAAATTGAACCAGTAAGTTACTGGACCATTGAAAAATTAGACACAGAATTTGAATTACACAACTTAGCACTGTCCACTGAACAACATGAAAAACTAATTTCAGTCCTACTGAAACATCCTCATGTACTTAGTACTGGGGATAATGATGTTGGACTAGCACAGAATATCACACACACAATTGAACTAGAAACTGATAAACCTGTCAGAATCCCGGTAAGGCGTTTTCAGGGACCATTAGCACAGGAGATAGAACGGGAGTGTGCTGACCTTTTAGAAAGTGACATTATACGACCCAGTAAGTCACCGTACTCAGCCCCGGTAGTTCCAGTAAGGAAACCTGATGGTTCTTTGAGACTCTGCATAGATTACCGTAAATTAAACAGTGTTACGAAGGGAGATTCATTCCCCTTACCAAATTTAATCGACATGATTTACAACATGTATGGTAACACTTTCTTTACTACCATTGATCTCATCAAGGGTTATTATCAGGTCGCAATGGACCCTGAAAGTATTGAGAAAACTGCGTTCTCCACACCTTTTGGGCAATATGAATATTTAAAGATGCCCTTTGGGGTCAAAAATGGACCTGCCACGTTCCAACGTGGCATGATGATCGCTTTGGCTGGACTACCCTGGAATAAAGTAATGGTCTATTTAGACGACATTATTATTCTCGGAAATGATTTTTATGACCATATAGACACGCTAGAAAAAGTCCTAATGGCCTTAGGGTCAAACGGATATAAACTCCGACCGAAGAAAACCAGACTATGCAGATCCGAAGTTGAATTTCTGGGTCATAGAATATCTAATAAAGGTATACAACCTTTGGAGAAAAATTTAAAAGGAGCACTAGAATTCCCTATTCCTACTACAGTAAAACAATTGAGGCAATTTTTAGGTATGGTAAATTTTTATCGACGTCATATACCTAACTGTTCACAAATTGCACAACCACTTTCAGCACAGACAGGGGGGAAAACAGTTACATGGACAAGGGAGTGCCAGACTGCTTTCGAGGCTTTAAAAGCAGCCTTAATTAACCCTACCTTATTGGGTTTTCCTGATTACACTCCAACGGCTTCACCATTGGAGTTGTATGTTGATGCCTCGAATGTAGGTGCTGGTGCTTGCTTGTCACAAAAACAAAATGGAATACACAGACCAATCGCATATATATCCACCACATTCAGTGGACCTCAGAAAAACTACAGCACAATAGATAAGGAACTGACTGCCTTGCGATGGGCAGTTAAGTCCCTTAAAGCATTCCTAAAAGGAGTTAGATTTGTAATATACACAGATCATCAGCCCCTAATATACCTCCAAAACATGAGTATGGTGGATGGAAGGGTGGCCCGTACATGGGAGGAGCTGAATGAATATAATTTTGAGATTAGACACATCACGGGAAAGGGAAATATAATTGCTGACACTTTATCAAGGTCACTGATACCTAATGATTTCCAAACAATAGAATTAGACACAAATTCCAAATTTTGTGATTATATACCTAGTGGATTTAACCTTATTGTTGTTCCAGGGGGTGGAGATGCACTCTTCAAGTGTTTCTCAATGTTTTTATACGGAACAATGGACAATCACATAGAGATCAGAGAAACTGTAGTAAATGAACTTATAAATCACATAGGTAAATACAAGTTGCAAAACAGTAATATCAGGAAACGATTGAGGTTAATGACACATAGGGGACAGGTACCTATACCAGAAGTTATCGATTCCTTCTGTAACTTATATAAAAGTAGAGTGGAGGTTTATTATGACGATGATAAACCCATAGTCCATGGATCCCACTTTGTTGATTATATCTGTAGGTTAAAATGTCTTGGGGGTATTCATTATAATTACTTAGAACCCATCACTGTTACACAAATCTGAATACAAATGAGACTGCTCATAAAAGATTAATGAAATAATTCCTATATATGGAGATATAGAGGTGTCCCATCATAACATTTGTGAGTTGGACATCATGAATGATCAAAATGAGGATCATATAATTAAATCTTTAATACAACAAGTGTCCTTAAAAAGTCCATATAACTTATGGCCAGAAAAATTAAAAATATTTAAATCACATCACAGATCGTTATCAATTATAAATGACATATTGTACCATTGTCGGGAGGACCCCCAAACAAATCAGTATGTTATTTCATTTCCAATATTAATAAACATAGTATTAAAACTTCATTGGAATTGTGCACACATAGGTTGCAATAAGTTGTTAGAACTTATCTATAAACACTTCTGGCATCCGCGAACTAATCAAGTAGTAGTTGATGTAGTTCGATGTTGTCCAACTTGTCAAAGATTAAAAACACACACAAAGTAATATTATACCTCCGACCTTAAAAATAGTTGCAAAAAGCCCTTTCGATCTAGTGGCCATGGATTTGTTACAATTCCCCGTTACAGAAAAGGGAAATAAATATGCAATGGTATTTATAGATCACTGTTCTAAATGGGCAAATGTTTTACCCATTGCTGATAAACAAGGTTTAACCGTATCCACGGCTCTTAAAGAAAGAATATTACCATTTTTACCAAAGATTCCTAATAGAATGCTCACGGATAATGGAACTGAATTTAATAATGACAATTTCCAAAGAGTCTTCAACCAGTTTAACATTAAACATATTCGGACCTCCCCTTTACATCCTTCCAGTAACGGCATATGCGAAAGATTTAATAGAAGTCTGATCCAATTACTAAAATGCTTAGTGTTGGAAAATGAAAACCATTGGGATGAGGAAATACCCTCATCAGTGGTTATTTATAACCATACATGGCATCGAGCCTTAAAGATGTCACCATCTGATTATTTGCTAAAGGAATCTCATATCGCCCCAAATTCATGCATATCCGCAATATTGGGAGGCAGGCACTGCAAATTTTAAAGCTTTTAGGATAGGACAGAGGGTGGCCAAGAAGAAGATTTTTAAAGGTCACCATGTATCAAATAAATTCCTCATCCGATGGGAGGGTCCATTCGTTATCACAGCAGTCAATGATAACCGTATAACGTATCTGATAAAGAAATTAAATATTCCCAATGCTAGGGAAGAAAGAGTACATCATTCACATTTGCGAAAGTGGATAAAAATACCAGCATATCTAAAAAATCATAGACTCTACAAAGAAAAAGCTTTTTATGAAGATGAAGATGAAGATGAAATAGAACCGGAGGATGAAGATTCAGTAAGAGATCTTGAATCTGAAATCTTGTCTGATGAGCAAGAGTTCGATAATCAAAATTCTATAAGAGAGGAGGAGGAGGAGGAATTTGAAGGATTTGTAGATTCTGACATGCCTCCACAAAACACAGAAAAAATCTTACAAATGGTAAGAGAGTTACAGACATTGAATGTATCAAATAATTCCTCTACCCCAGGAGAACAAATTGATACTGGAATCACGAATAGAATAGAAAATAATATTGGAGATATAATAGAAAATGTAAGTTCAATAGTTTCCCCTTGTTAATTTATCAAACATTTCACCAATTCCGTATGTACCCATAATTTATTCCCCTGAATTATCTTCACCATATCGAAGATCAATAAATGTCAATCTTTGTCAAAGCGTGTTTTCCCCAACATTTCAAGAAAGTCGCTGTAGTAACATTATAGAGCAGTCATTGAGTAAAATAACGGAATCAGAATCGGAAAACGAGTTTTCTGGATTTGAAAATCCAAATTACAGACGAAAATCTAGCTCAGATTACAGTGACATACCAAATCTCGAATGGGATGATTCCTCTTTAATGGACCATTATGTGCCAAGGAGAATGAGCTCACCTAGAGATGAATCAGCTATTTTAGATTCCTTAGAACAAGAAAGGCTAGAGGAAAACTTGAGTGAAGGAGAAGATAAAGTGAGCCCTAGCAAAAGATTACACACAATCATCGAAGAATCTTCAAATGAATTTGAAGAAGAAATCACACAATCCCATAGTAGGTTAATGAGATTCTTAGCTGAAAATTACCATATTACAGAGATGGCAACAGTTGACAATGTTGACAACTTATCACCATCTTATTCAGTAGAAGGAGAGTTATTCCTAAAACAAAAAGTTAGTCGAAGGAGAAGTTTAACTGGAGAATCAATAATAGAAAGTACACCTAAATTAATGATTGAAACACCTGTTAGGAAACCTGGTACAAGATCAAGGGGAAAAGTAACAGAATATTCTCATGTAATGGATACACCATTAGAATGGAGAAAGAAGAAAAAAACAGTAGAATGATTTGACACAATTAAAACAATTATTGTTACACTAAAACACAATCTTACACTTGGAATTGGAATCAGATTACTGTACGTTGTACTCAAAGAATATTATTATTAACTCTTTAAAAAAAAAAAAAAAAAAAAAAAAACTTTTTCCAGTTAGTTTCAGTAAGAATGTTGCTAAATGAGGTTTATAAGTAAAACTATAATGAATTCACTTAAAAATTAAGATTATGATTAAACAGTTAAAAGTCTGTCATACTACTTTCATTTAAATAGCTAATGTTGCTTTTAAGATTAAAAATAAGTTCTTGTAAAAATAAGTTTTTTTGCTTTTGGCTATAATAAAAATTGAATTGATTTTTTTTTCTTAATGCTTTAACTTACTTTCATAATAATGGGAATTAAATTAGTTTTGCCTTGATGCTTCAGCTTCCCCTTTGCAATTAAATTAAGAATTTTCATAATTTACACAGTTCATACTTGATTTTTTATTTTTTTATTTTATAATGTACCCTGATCTCTGGTCTTGCTGGGCGCGGTGTGTGTGCTGTGGTTTCCGATTGAGAGCCATGGCGGGGCCGAGATTTTGGGAAGAGTTTTTTTTTACTAATCCACTGTCCTGGTCTATTTTCTTTTCAGACCATGGCAAGTAATTCTAGACGGATGATAAATTTACTCGTCGTAGGTAGCTCTGAAGTAAAAATGTTTCTTGATGGAAAGGAACACTTGCGTGAGATGTACAATGTTAATGTACAAGTAGAATATCGTCCTGGAGTTGTCCTGGATGAGTGTTTAGCTCAGATTCAAAAACGGATGAAACCAAACACCCATATAATAATTATTTGGGCATTAACACCCTATGGGTGGAAGAGAGAATATATCAGAGCGAAAGGGAAACCAGAAATATCAGTGTTTCGACCAGCTTTACATGTTTCTCCAGATCCTATCCCTGGTCTTATGAACAATATCATGAGATATGTCTACTCAGTGAATTCCTCTTGTGAAGTGTACTTGTCAGTTCCAGCGGTCAAAGACATGTACAAATTTAACCAAAACCGAATTATAAGGAACTGGGGAATTGAATACCAAAACTATTTAGAAAATAATTACAAGCTCGGAATGGAACCCATGCAACATCACAGCATTAGAATGTACCATGTTTCAATATTTATGGAGGAATAAATACCATTGGGAAAAAAAGAAGTTGATTTTGGGTAATGGTGCTTTTAATCAATATACTAAACATCTAGCACACAGAAGCACACAACCATTAGCCTTTGTTCCACATAAAGCTTTCCTACGAAAAGAACATCCTTCGTTAGACTCTGATCTCTTACCTGATGGTTTGCACGGAAACCAAAAATTCCTAAGATATTATCTGATGGATAATAAGAAGATCTTTCTGAATTATTGGATAACCAAATGAACCAACCTCTGTACCACCACTGATGCCTCCAAGGAAGCAACAACAAAAAGGATCGTTATTAGGAGATGCCCCGGGTGAACCATATCAACATCTCAGAACTACAACTCCTACCGATAATCAAAATGAAACATCGCAAACTCCAGATCGTGTGAGCGAAATTTTATATAGATTCGTAGATGTGTCTCAGCCATCAACTTCTAGGGATGGTTTTGTAGAGCCACATAACCATAGTGTTACACTTCAGGAAAGGCGAAATTCCTCATACACACCAAACACCTACACTGCCTATGTACCTCCTATCATGCATGTACCTAATTCTTTTACTAACCCCGCTGTCTTTCCTTCTTATAGTGGTCATGGGTATAGTAGTAGTCATGCCACCCCTCATGATATGCGATTAGACCCCGAAAGAGATGCAGATGCCCATTCTCTTATAAGAGAATTTTTGGAGGATAGAAGGACAAGAGGGCGAGGTGAGAAAAGAAAGCAAGTGGAAGATTTGGATTCCATAATTAGAGTTGCTCTGTATGAGTTGGAAGTGGTGAAGAAACGGAAAAATTAGGAGGGGGTTTCCCTTTGGTGGGGGGGCGTGAAGTGGAGAGTGGAAGGACTTGATGAGCCGGGTAACTCATCATCCCTCTTTCACTAGTAGAATTATAGAAATTTTTATTATATTTCCATTTTTTTTACAAATTGTGAAAACTTTATACGGTAAACTACAGTTTTCTTTATTTCACAGATTATTGAATTGAGAAATTTATAATAATTGTTTTTTTTTTTTTGAAAGTACATTATATACTTATCATAGTGTTTATACAACTATATGGATGTTAATATACCTAAACTAAATTTGTAATTCACTGTGTTACAATTGAAATCTTGAAAACACAATCTTTGAAAATATAGGACTTCCAATTGAAGTAAATTCGGTAAGAATATGTAAAAATAAAGTATGTGCCTTAGTCATAGTAAACTAAGTGAATAAAATTGTGAATATAATATATAACTTTGCTTCTTCCTCTTTCCCTCCTTTAATATCTTCCGACGGCACAACTGCTGTTTTACCTTCTTCTAAAGCTGAACTCTTTGCTCAAACTTTTGCCTCTAATTCAACCTTAGACGATTCCGGAGCTATTCCTCCTCCTTCAACCCCCTTCTAACTCAATTATGCCTAAAATTAGAATTTCTTCTAAAGATGTCATTTCTGCTCTCTCTGAGCTTAATACTAAGAAGGCGTACGGTCCTGATGGTATTCCTCCTGTGGTTCTCAAAACTTGCGCTTCCGAGCTTGCACCCTGCCTCGGTAAACTATTTCGTCTGTCTATCTACTTCAACCTTCCCTTCTTGCTGGAAACGTGCGCTCATTCAACCTGTGCCGAAGAAGGGGGACCCCTCTCAACCCTCCAACTACCGTCCTATTTCTTTGACCTCCGTTCTTTCTAAAGTTTTCGAATCTATCCTTAACAGGAAGATTTGGAAGCATCTCAATTCTTCTAATCTTATCTCTGATCGCCAGTATGGCTTTCGTAAGAAACGCTCTACAGGTGATCTTCTTTCTCTTCTCTCTGAATCTTGGTCCTCCGCTATTCGGCATTTCGGTGAATCTTTTGCTGTTGCGCTGGACATTCGAAAGCCTTTCGATAGAGTTGGCACAAAGCTTTGATTTCTAAACTTCCCTCTTTCGGTATCTATCCTTCTCTCTGTGATCTTCTCTCTAATTTCCTTTCCGGTCGTTCTATAGCAACTGTTGTAGACGGCCACCGTGTGGTGTTCCTCAGGGTTCTGTACTATCACCAACACTTTTTCTACTCTTCATTAATGACCTTCTCTCCATCACCTCATCTCCTATCCACTCCTATGCTGATGACTCCACCCTTCATTATTCCTTCCATTTTGAAAAACGTCCCACCCAACAGCAGTTGATAGACTCGAGAAGGGTAGCCTTGGAACAACTAACCTCTGATCTTTCCCGTATTTCAAATTGGGGCAGAGAAAACATGGTTGTTTTCAATGCCTCAAAAACTCAGTTCCTCCATCTCTCCACTGACACAATCTTCCACACAACTATGAAATCTTCTTCGAAAACACACAACTCAAGCCTTCATCTGTCCTTAATATTCTTGGTCTTTCTTTTTCTCATGATCTTTCTTGGAAAGATCACATTACTTCTCTTTCTAAACAAGCTTCTAAGAGGTTGGGTGTTCTGAGGCGCCTTCAGAATTACTTCACGCCACCCCAGTTGCTTGCTCTGTATAGGGGTGTTGTTCGTCCCTGTATGGAGTATGCTTCGCACATCTGGGGTGGTTCCACACATACAGCTCTCTTAGAGAAGGTGGAGTCAAGGGCATTCGTCTCATCAACTCTCCTGCTCTTACTAACTCTCTTCAATCTCTTTCTGCCCGTCGAATTGTTGCGTCACTCTCTCTTTACTATCGCTATTACAACAGACACTGCTCTTCTGAACTCTCTCGTTGCATACCTCCTCCATTGAGAAAGCTCGTGCGACACGCCTTTCTACACATTCTCATCCTTTCTCTGTCCAACTCTCCGACCCCAGACTTAACCGCTATGCTCAGTCTTACATATACTCTACTGGTAAAGTCTGGAACACACTCCCTTCATCTGTTTTCCCAACTTCCTTTGACTTGCAACTTTCAAACGCCGTGTGTCTGGACACGTCGGCCACCATCGACCATGATTATAGATCTTTCCCAACTCCGGTGGAATTTGGTAGGCCTCTGGCCTTTGCCCACCGGAGGAGACATAAAAAAAAAAAAATAAATAAAAATATAAAGTATTAATAAATATTTAAAAAGTGTATTCTTAACAGTGACCTGTCAACTGATGTGAAAAAACTTCTGAACCATAAGAAAACCCTTAAGTGTTCTGTCTGTAACATTAAGGTATTTTATAACTTTATAAAATAGATATAATGATTATATAACTTTGTGATAAATGGGTTATGTATGTATAAATAATTATGTATGCCTAATTGAATTTATGTTTTTTTTAGGGTTTTTATTTGGGGCTTATTTTTCTTTGCTTTTCATTGAGCTTGCAGAGATTTTCCACGAACTGCCAATCATCAATTGGTTGTGTTTTGATTGACTCAGAGTGGAACAGAATATTGATAGCAATTAATTTAACTTAGAGAGCACAGTTAAGCCACACATTTATATTGTAGTTAGTACCGTAATTCTTTTCTTCTTGTTACTAATCACTTTCTCTACTTTTTCCTTTCTTGGTCCTTGTGGCTTACGGTTGGAGGTCTTTGGCGTGCACAGTCGAGTCCAGTAATACTTGAGAAGGAGGTCTTGTTGGCCCCTGCTGTGCATTCTGGAAGGTAAAGAAAATAACTTTAAGAATATATTGTATTTAAGTTGGGTTCATTTAATTATTATTGTGCATTACAATATTCACGCTCAAAAACTCATTACTTTTGTTAAATTGTAATATTATCATATATTTGATTATTATTGACATTGTAAAAATAATGTCAAGTAATTATTTATGTTAAATTGTAACCTTTAAATGTATAACTCTATAACTTGAATAAAAAAGTTACTGTATGAAAGGGTGAATTAATTTACCTGTGTTTGAAGACTTGATTGTGTTCCTGATCTGAAAGTGTGTGGACTGGTTGAAGTTTGATAGATAGTAAGGATCCTTGCGGATAGACGGCCTTCATCAATTTTCTCTCTTGTTGCTTCGACGTCCATCACAGTCTATGAACACCGTCATTAGGGGGTAAGTCAAACTCTCTATTTTCTTGTATATTGTGGAACGTTTAGTAGGTAGGACAAAACAGTTCGGGGCCAAGCGTCAAATATTCATAGAACATTAAATTTAAACTTGTCCCCTTACACATCTTTTGATCCTGCAACACCTACGTGCTGGCTGGTGAGCAGCACTCTCCCCCACACCGGGCCCCAAAAGATGGAAGTCCGTTGTGTTGACCACTACTCCACTAATGGTGCCAAAGGAAATAATCCAGAACTTCTACTGACATTCTTCGAAATTATAACATTAGCAGTTATAAAATTATAAATAATGATTCCACGGTTTATCATAGTGGTTATCAAAATTATAACATTTGCACTGCGGTTTATACTCAGGATAGAACCTGGTCCATGTTGACGCTACGCCCAAGTTGTGGTCGGGGAAATATTGAAGGGACTTTTCACTAGGCGAGAAATGTCAGTAGAAGTTCTGGATTATTTCCTTTTGAACCATCAGTGGAGTAGTGGTCAACACAACGGACTTCCATCTTTTGGGCCCGGGTTCGATTCCTCGAAATTATAACATCATTAGCAGTTATAAAATTATAAATAATGATTCCACGGTTTATCATAGTGGTTATCAAAATTATAACATTTGCACTGCGGTTTATACTCAGGATAGAACCTGGTCCATGTTGACGCTACGCCCAAGTTGTGGTCGGGGAAATATTGAAGGGACTTTTCACTAGGCGAGAAATGTCAGTAGAAGTTCTGGATTATTTCCTTTTTGCACCATCAGTGGAGTAGTGGTCAACACAACGGAACTTCCATCTTTTGGGGCCGGGGTTCGATTCCTCGAAATTTTATGATGTAGTGTTCTATAGTTCCTTATTTTTACAGAAAGAAGTTATTGAGCTTTTGTATAAGTATAAATTTAAAATTAATAACTTAAAATACAATTTAAATAAAGAAAAGAAGGCAAGTGAATAAATAAAGACTTAGTTGCATTGAAGATCAAATAATCATTGAGGACGTGTATTTCCTCGGAAAGGAGTTTACCAAATCTCCATAAACAATAGAAATTAAAGAAGTCTGGTGGTCTGAAGACGAGAGATCACTTTTGACACTTGTGGAGAAAACATCAAAGGCCACAGAACCAACATCAAAACCAGAATTAGAATACATATTTCCCTTATTCAAGGTAAATATCTATGTGGAAAAGTTTTTTTGATGATGATAAAACCTCAAAAATATGAAATGATAAGCGATATATATATATATATATATATATATATATATATATATATATATATATATATATATATATATATATATATATATATATATATATATTATATATTGATCTTACACTTACAATATTCACATAAAATTATCTATAGTTCACAGTACACAAGATAGCCTCTTTATATACACAAAATAAAGAGAAAAAAAGAGTAATGGTTTAAAACAACCAAAGATTTGAAAGTGGAAAATGTTTTACTGTGAAATTTATCACACTACTGACATATTTTCTTTTCCCAAAGTGAATATTAAATATTAAAATTTTATAAAAAAAAAAAATACATGATAATCTCAAAAACCATTAAGGTCTCTTATCTATATTTTCTACCTGATAGGTATAGAGATTATAACTCCAGATTAGCACTAGGCAATAAGGCCCTAGACCGGCACCTGTGAGAATTATAAATAATTACCCCAGTGCCTCACCTCAGTTTAAATGATCTAAAAATATATAATGAATTAATAATAATAATAATAATAAAAACACAAAGAATATAACCTACTCTTGAAAGGGTAATATGCCTTCTTGAGAATAACAACCTGTTTGAATAAGAATAACCTGTTTTTAATTATTGCCCGAAATGGGAACAATAGCTCATAAGACTTTTCATTAGCACAAGTGCACTCAATAAATAATAATAATAAAAATAAATTTAACATAGAAGAATAACATTAACGTATCTAAACAAATAAACATGTTAACATCAATCTCCCTTCACGCTCTCCAGTCTAGGACATGGCACATGCACATTAATATTGTGGATCCCAAGCACAGTCAAAATCAAACAGCATAACAGCAAAGCAACAAGCAGGTAAGACTATATTCCTCAGAGAATACGAGAAAAATATACTCGGCAGCAGCCAGCCCCTTACAATATATATATATATATATATATATATATATATATATATATATATATATATATATATATATATATATATATATATATGAGAGAGAAAAGAGAAATGGAAATGTTGGAACTATACATTGAATGAGATAAAAATCGCAAAAAAGTGAAAAATGTGATATTTGTACTTATTAAATTGCTTATATTTTCTAAACCAAGCCAAAACCAAAAATAATTCATTAAAAAAATTAAAATATACATATATAACAATAATTCAGCAAAGTTTGAAAAAATTCGAAGATGAGGTTTTTTTTCAAGGTCAAGGTCACTAATAGGTCAAATTTTTTATTTGACCTCCGAGGTCAAAATCATCTAAATAAATGTTGTACCGCTATTCAAGATCTTTTAAATGGTCTTTACACGATGCTTCTAAGTGCCATAGAAGCCGAGATATTGTATTTTGACCTCGGACTACTCTCTGAAAATTGACATTTTTGACCAAAGTTTCAAAGGTCATATCTTCTGAACCGTATGAGCTAGAGACCTGCAATAAACGCCATTCATATTTTCTCAACAAGATCTGTTAGTGTGCCATTTTTCATAAAAATCGAAAGGGGTCACGGAAAAAATTGCCAAATTTTGGTTGAAGTGACTTGGAATGACCCATATCGAAGTTGCAAAAATTGTATGGGAAGCCCCATACAAGGTCCCAGGGAAGTTGTATAGAACTTCCCCTAGTACAGCCATGTATATTGGAAAGAAAAAGAAAGCAATAACAGCGAGCATTAAGTATGAAAGTTTATATAGAATTAGGCTCAATTACATAATTAATTCTTTAAAAAAAAAAAAAAAAAAATTATTTAACCCAAAATAAAAATATATATTTTTATGTCAATGGTAATAGTTTTATTGTCTTTTTTTCAGATGTTAGTTTTGGGTCATTCATGGGTGGCGGAAATGGAAAGAGAACATAGTCCTGAGTATTTTCCAAATATGGAAGTGGTATATGCTCCATATCCAGGGGCCAATTTAAGGAAATTAACCCGAAACCTAGTTAATCATTTAAATGAGAGTTTCACCCATATGGTGGTATTTACATTAATAACAGAAGCTTGTAATAAAGTGGATTTAGGAGGAGGAGGAGAAGGAAGATGGAAGAGAAAATATGAGGTTGTGGAACCAAATGAAAATTTTGATACTACAGACTTTGCTAGTAGGTTTAGAGGATTTGAGGATGCTTGCAGGCTTAGGTGTCCCAATCTAAAAATATGGCTAATGATTCCACCATACCTTGACTTGATTCATTATAACCAAAGAAAATTATTCAATTTCCCACTGGCTATTAAATCAAGATATTATGAGGAAGAGAGATTCCAAAATCATGTGATGCACGCAAAAATGGTAGATCTTTACCATAAGTTAAAAGCTTTTAGGTACCAAGGTCCATCTGCAAATTCGTACCCTGTAATGTTTGTAATCAACAATAGTAAAAGGTTCCGAAGGCACACTGAACCTTTTCATAAGTGGAAGACAAATGATCCTTGGGAATCAGGGTTTTTTGTGGGATGGAATACATCCTTGTCGTGAATTGATTGGAAAAATCTGGAGAAAAATGAGAGATGCAAGATGTTTTGATAGAACGGTAATAATTCCTGATGATTCTTTAACAAGGGTAGAAACTGCTTCTTTTATGACTTTAGAAGTAGAACCATCTTTGGTTCCAGCTAATGTAGAAAGTAATGTTTTGGTTCCAGAGAATATAGAAAGTGTTTTGGTTCCAGATAATGTAGATACTAGTGTTTCATCGGACGATGATAATACCTCAGCAGAAAGAACGGTTACCATCATTGAAGGTCAGTTGCAAAGTCAATCCAGGAATGAAGACATTGCCAGAGTGGAAGAACCTACACCATCTACCTCTGGTATTAGACAGATTCCTGGTAATTTGAGGACCACTTTTGGTCCTGCCCCAAAAAGGAGAAAATTAGCCCAGGAATTTGAGATAGAAAAGGAAATAGAGAAGCAAGTGCATCAGTTGATTGTGTATTTAATGGGGTATTTTGCTGGACAGAGGAACCCCATTACAGAAGAAGAACTTAAACGAAAAATGAAGGGGTATCTTTAATTAAGTATTAGAGTCCTTAAACCTTTTATTTAAAAGAGAAAGTTTTATTTTTGTTTTTGAAAAGAGGAAGTTTTTATTTTCAAAATATTTAATTGTAAAGGAAGAAAGTTTTCTTTTATGTAAAGATAAGTCATGACAGACTAAAGGTAAAAGGAATTCTATAATTTCAAATTTTTATTGGAAATTGAAAGTTTTTTTTAGAGTTAAGTTACAGTAAATTTAAGGAAAAAGGAAAATGACTTAATAAAAGGAAAAGAATA
>SEYY01014786.1:50000-52212 GCA_009176605.1 Armadillidium nasatum | reverse complement strand
TTCATGTGATGATGGGCCAGTTGTCTTCCCATCAACAACACTAAATAACTTCCTGAGTGGCAGTTCATTAAAATGCAACATGCATATGAGCCATTGAAGTGGTCTTTTAAGATGTAACTCCAACAGTGTGATTATTCCATTCTTGTTACCCGTATTCACAGGAGTTCCATCGCAAATCACTGCTCTTAAAGTCTCTGTAAGATCTTGTTCGTTCAATAATACCAAGAATTTCATTAAATACATCTGAAGATCTTCCTGAGTTAGGACTAAAGTGATCGATGTAACATGCATCTAGAAATGACACTAGCACGTAATGATCTTCTCTAACTTTTCTACGCAACACCTCCAGTATCGACAAGTGTTTCATCTATTTTTCCATCGAAACCAATGCAGACCATACCTCTGTGTTGCAGCAAATGCTTCTCTGACTGTTTGTCTCTCCAGTATTTTCTTTGGCGTTGTAACTTACTTGGATCAACAACGTTTTTTGGTGACACAAGTCCGAGGTCCTTGAGGGCAGCATTAACTATGAGACATGCATCTCTATTGCTCACATTTGTCCTCTCTAATGCTTTACACAACTCAGGATACTGGTTTCTATTTTGAGGGTGACATTCTTCCATTTCTTCTGATTCTAAGGAAAATGATTCTTCTAGCACATCACTCTCACTGCCTGATAATTCAACTGAACTTACACATTTTTGCGTATCTTTGTGTCTCATCTTACTTTCAAATGTCAACCGTTTCCTTTTCCTTTCCTGAAGTTTCATGTTTTTCTCTGTTCTTTCCTTGTCCACATTTCCTATTATCATGCGTCTTGAAGTGTTTTGATCAAGCCAAAATTGCCATTCCAATACAGGGATTTTCTTTTCATTGGGACATTGACATTGATTACGTTCAACTATACCATTATGAACACACTTGCACGCGCTAATGTCGAAGAGACAAGAAAATGATTTTATTTTATCTTGATATTTTTGAGAAGATTGTTTATTTCTTGAATATTTCATCAAATCATTGACATTCACTATTAGTCTCTTCACTTTCACTATAACACTTTCAAATTCTATTGTTGGAATGCCTGCTTTATTGTATATGCCTTTAACTTCTGTTGCCACTAACTTTGCTAGATGAGTAACACTGGCATCTTTGTTGACTACTTGATGGAACTTGTAGGCTCTAAAAACATCCTCAGCCAGTGGTAGCTGATTTTCGACAAGTGGTTGTGGATAACCGAATATTGCATGCCTGTCTTTATGCCTTGTTGCACATGCCATGATACGTCTTGCAATAATAGTAATAAACACTGCACCCACAGGACTTATCTCAAACGTCGAATAGTCTGGATCTGAAATGAGACAAAAATAGCTCTCAATTAGTATTAAAACCAAATTTTGAAGAACAAAGCATATAAAATTCATAACTTAAGAACTTGAAATATACAAAGATTGGACTATTATCTAAAAGTTTTAGACACGGAATTTTGATATTTTAAGTTTTGTGCTCAGCGTTGTCAAATTTCCAAACCCATTTTTTTTTTAATTTTAAAATGAAAAATTGCGGTAATTTTTTTTCTATTCAAGCGAAGTGAGTGAAATTTTCAGAGCTTATGTAGTCGGGGGAGATGCATATTTCTTACTTAGATAACTTCTTTGTATTTTTTATTAGTTTTGGATTTTTTCTTGAACCAAATTTAAAAACAAAAAAATTTTGGGAAATTTTTTAAAAATTTTTTCTTTAGAGTATACAAAAAAATTATCTAAGTAAAAAAGATGCATCTTGCCAAACTATATAAGCCTTGAAAATTTGATGTTGATAAGATGAGTAGAAAAAAAAAATATATCAAAATATATCAGCCCCAAGCAAAAATAGCCGAAATACCCAAAAATTGGTGCCGGCCCTTAAAAAAATTAAAGTTGGGCCCCCTAAACATTGAGTAAATGCAAAATGATTTTTTGTCCCACTACAGGGAAGCCAAGGAGCACCAATTTGACCATGTTTGGTTATCCCACAAAAATTCAACCCCAGTATATATATATATATATATATATATATATATATATATATATATATATATATATATATATATATATATATATATATATATATATATATATATATATATATATATATATATATATAATATATATATATATTAATATTGTTACTAAAGCTATCCTTTAATCTCTTAATTGTTGGACGAAACCATGAA
>SEYY01014786.1:10000-40000 GCA_009176605.1 Armadillidium nasatum | reverse complement strand
TTCTTATATGTTGTTAATTATTTACAGAGTATCCATAATTATAAATCTTGTTTTAAAGAAAACTTTCTATATAATTACAAAGAATTCATAATAACTTAACATACAAATTCAATATAAGTGTATGATCATTACTGTTTTAAAAATATCGCTCGTCACATGAAATGTTTTCCTCCTTAAGCTCGATTTTCGAGTGAAATTTTATATCTACATTGTAAAAGAGAATTTCTTTACCTTTAAAAATAAAATTAACTTCACGATACTCTACATCATTAAGCAATTCATAACCTTCGAACTTCATTTCTTGAAATTTTATATTTACTCCTCTACTAATATCAGTTCACTATATAATTTCAGTTTTTCCCGGAGCAGTGATTAAGTATGGCAAAAACGCATTGTTAATTATAATAACATCTTCCTCTTCTGATGTTTTTAACAAATAACTAAAGAAAAATATTGTTGACTAAGTATTATATCACTAATAGAGCAACACTTTCAATTAATGGCAAAAATAAATGGAGTGAAGGAAAAAAAATTTATTCACAATTTCTCTTTCAAAGTAATTTTAATTCATAAGAAATATTTGAGAGCAAAGAGCGACTTCAAGTAAAAATACTTCAGTAAAAGGTAAGCATTATATGTAAATAATTGCTTGTGAATAATAATAATAATAATAATAATAATAATAATAATAATAATAATAATAATAATTGTCTATTTATATAAGAGTATCCTTTGACTTCGAAGACATTACATGATTTTAATGCATAATTGGAGTTTTTTTTAATGACTTTGAAATGAGACTGTATGGAAAAGAATACAAAAAACCTTTATTTGATATTCTACTGAGGGAATGACTTGATTTCTTATTAAGATGGACACAATGTATCACGGCTGCTCATTGTCATTCTTAATTAAATGTTTGTTGTATTAAGATGGACACAATGTATCACGGCTGCTCATTGTCATTCTTAATTAAATGTTTGTTGTTTCGAGTATATATATATATATATATATATATTATATATATATATATATATATATATATATATATATATATATATATATATATATATATATATATATATATATATATATATAGAGAGAGAGAGAGAGAGAGAGAGAGAGAGAGAGAGAGAGAGAGAGTTAGTTAGCTTGTCGCTAGTTTTATTTAATTTAAAGTTACAGTTAGTTGAATCATTTTCTTTACTGAATAGTATTTTCATGGTGTTTATGTTAGTTACTACAAGCAGTAAAGGTACTAAACTATATGTATGTTACTAAAGGGGTAGCAATGTTGTTTCTGTTCCATATTAAACAAATTTAAAAAAACAAAAATCAAAATAATGCGTTACAGATTTAAATCGCTGATTTTTAAAGGAGTTTATTTTTTAACTTTTTATGTGTAGGGTAACGATGTATCACGACTTTCATTGTAAGAACTTAAAATAAAAAACTCAGATCTAATTTCTGGCGTTAAAAATTTATTTAGGGAGTACTGGAATAACAATCTTTTAAACACTGAAGCGTAAAGTCAGAGAGTCATCAACGTGATGGGAGTTGTTTAGCACCGATATCGTCGGTCAATGACATCACAATCCCAACACTCTTATCCCTACTACCCTACCTACTCCTACTCTCATCTTCACTTCCTACCCCAACCCCTACCACACCACACCAATTATTTTTTTAAATAATTAAAAATTTATTAAAGATAATGAATAATTAAAAATTATTAAAAATAATCAAAAATAAATAAAATAATTAAAAAATAAACATAATCTGAAAAGAATTATTAAAAAATATTTTAAAAAGTTAATAAAAATTGAAAATAAATAAATTAAAATAAAAAAAATTAAATTAATATTTACCACCTCAATTATTTTTTTAAGTATTAAAAATAATATTAAAAATTTATTAAAAATAATGAACAGTAATTAAAAAGTATTAAAAATAATTAAAAATAAATGAAAATGATCAAAAAATTAAAATAATTAAACATAATTTGAAAAAATTATTAACAAAATATTTTTAAAAAATTAATAAAATCAAAAATGAATAAAATAAAAATAAATAAATTAATAATTAATAAAAAGAAAGAATAGCAAAAACTCTACGCCTTCCACCATGGGTGAGTCTATGTAAGTGAATTCTAGGCAGGTGTGAATCCTGTTTCCAGGATGCGTAGTCCCATGTAAGGGTTACACACACAAGGTGGGAGCCTCTATCCGCCATTTAAAAATTGTTTGCATCCTCAATAGGTAAGATTTTTGAAGTTTGGCCTATTCATGGAATTATTATTATTATTATTATTATTATTATTATTATTATAATTATTATTATTATTATTATTATTATTATTATTTATTCCCTTATTTAATTTTTCTATAGTTCTTATTTCATCCTTCGAACAAATCTTTAGTAGAAGTATGAATCAGTTAGGCCTAAGATTAGGCTTTAAAATCGTTAAGGTCGTGTTTGTCTGTACACCTGCTTAATAGGCTAAAAAAACAGGTGATCATTAGGCTTAAAACAAAGTTAACCTTGCCTAAGATTAGGCTTAAAGATTATCAAGGTTACGCTTAGGCCTAAGAACAGGTTTAGCAGTTGTTCATTAGGGTAAAGATACTTTTCCACGGAATGTTCATTAGCTTAAAAAAATTTCTCTTGCATCCTTTCTCATTATGCTTTCTTTTTTATTATTATGTATTATTATTATATTATTATTATATTATTATATTATTATTATTATTTTTACATGTGGCGTTTAAACAATCGTTCCATTCATATGTTTTAGTGATCCTTTCGTTACCTCATAATAAAAATTTAATTCAACATAAGTTTTTCAGTACATTTAAAAAATAACAATAAACAGCAATTTACATGCATTTTATATAAAGCTATTTATTTTAATAACATATAAAATAATGTATAAACAATATCCCATTGAATTCGCTCTTTAGATAAAATCACAAATATTTTGCAAAATTAACATAATTTATGTATATTTATCACTATAATATAAAAATTCATTAAATGAATTATCGCATGTTCTATATACAAAATTTTTCTCAGAAACATCCTAATACCAAAGAGCAAGACAAACTGACTTAATTCACCATTTCAAAGATTATCTACATATTACCGATACCAATCCCAGCCCCTTTTTCAAAAACGATGCTTATCACTCATTTACATATATATCCATTCATTCAGTTACTTTTTTATGTATCAGGTACATATTTACATGACTTTTTAAATTTTTCTCGACATTGATAAATGGAAACATATACTCATCTATACAAGACACCATACCTTATATAAATTCTTTATTTTTATTTTTATTATTATTATTATTTATTATTATTATTATTATTATTATTATTATTATTATTATTATTTTTATTATTATTATATTATTATTATTAGTTTTATTATTATTATTATTATTAATTATTATTATTATTATTATTATTATTATTATTTAATATTTTTTTAGTTAACATTTAATTTTCGTACTTCTATTCATGCTACAAATAAGTCTTCAGTAAAGGTATGTGGCATTAGTGTTTAGTTAAGCCTAAAATAGGTGATACCTGCGTATTAGGACAAGACATAAACAAATGTTAGTCAGGCCTAAAAACTAATTTAACACCTGAGCATTAGTCCTAAGAGAAGAACAAAGTCTGACTGCATCCATTATAATCTCACTTATAGTTTTTTCTTCTTCTTCTAATTATTAATTATTATTATTATTATTATTATTATTATTATTATTATTATTATTATTATTATTATTATTATTATTATTTTTATTATTATTATTATTATTATTATTATTATTCGGAGCAAATGAATTTTGCAACAAAGTCAATATAATCACATCAATTGAGAATGATACCATCGAAGCACTTGCTATCCAAATCAACACCAAACAAATTAAACAAAATATAGTTGGAATATACAGACCACCAAACTCTTCTAGAAATGATTTTATGCACTCTGAACTCCTTATTCAAACCTCCTAATAACTCAAATGCTTGATTGCTGGGACTTTAATATAATATGCTGAACAAAAACCCTCATTAGGAGCCACCCTTGCAGACCTTATGACATCTACGGATTTTTAATTATATAACAACCCACTAGACCAATAACATTGAAAACAGAAATCCCACCTTACTAGATCACATTTGGGGAAACTTAAATTGCATTATGAAATCTTTTATCATCCAGACTGACCTTACTGATCACTTTCCTTGCCTTATACAATGGAACTTAAATAAAACCAATAAATAACAACGATAAAATTCAGAGAGATAAGAAGCTAGCAATGCGATATTCATAGATAAAATAAAAGAAATTGACTCTTTTATATACAACACAAGTAGACATAGACTCAAGATTCAGTACTTTTAGCAATCAACTATATAGATGTTATGATGAGACCTTCAAAATCAAAACCAAGCAGTTAGGCTGTAAAAGGGTTCAAAATCCATGGTTAACACTGGGATTATTAAATTCAATAAATCAAAAACACAAACTATACCGTAATTATAAACGAGGAATCATCCCTCTTCAATTATATAACAATTATAGCAACCAATTAAAAGCACTATTAAAATATTGCACTGACAAATTCTGCGAGGTAAACACCAATACAAAAGCAACGTGGAGCCTCATAAACAACCTCATAAATAAAAACAAAGAACATACCCACCAAATAAACCAATTATCAATAAATGGTGAAGTCTTAACTGACCAAAGGAAGATCGCAGATTCACTTAACAGTTATTTTATCAATATTGGAACCGAAATTTTAACAAACAGCTCAGCAGATCAAACAGACTTTGAATCATTTTTACCTCAGTGCAACTCGCATTTCACTTTCGAAAACATTACCCCATTAGATGTCCAAAATAAAATAGCAGGCCTAAAAAATAAAAAATGTGATATCTTGAGCGTCCCAAATCACAAATACAAACTCGTGGCTGACATCATTTCCATCCCACTAGCTCACTTATTCAATGCTTCAATCCTATTAGGTGTTTTCCCGTCTACCCTTAAAATCTCCCGCGTGACGCCTATATTTAAGAAAGACGATCCCTCCCTCCCTAAAAACTATAGACCCATATCCATTACCCACACGATTAGCAAAATTTTGAAAAAAAATATTTATTTACCTCAAATTCATTACTTAGCGATTTCCAGTTCGGCTTCAGAAAAGGGCGTTCAACATCGGACGCGCTTATCTGTCTGACCGAAAAACTTTATAAAAACTTAGAAAATAAAGACTCCTCCGTCCTTCTGCTACTAGACTTCACCAAAGCGTTTGACACAATAAACCATGATATCCTATTAACCAAATTAAATAGACTGGGTTTCGATGGCCTAATCTTGCAGTGGTTTGAAACTTACCTCAAAGGTAGACAACAATATGTAAAGTTAGGTGATATACTCTCCAACACACAACAAATAAAAATGGTGTCCCACAGGGGTCCATACTTGCTCCGCTTCTATTTTCAATATATACAAACGACTTAATAAAGTCACACGACTCCTTCTCTGTCTCATTCGCAGATGATATATCAATACTGATAAATGACAAGAACCCCGAAACACTCTCCAAAAAAGTTGAAAGCTCTTTAACAAACATCACGAGATGGGTCGACTCAAATAAACATCATTAAATATTCAAAAAACCTCTTACATTACAATAAGCAACAAAAATATAGGAGAAAACTTTAAAATAAAACTAAAAGATGTGAACTAACCCGAACAAATACCGCGAAAATCCTGGGAGTCATTATAGACGACAAACTAACATTCAAAGAACACATAAACACACTAGTAAAAAAACTTGCAAAATATATGTACATCCTTGTTAAATTAATAAAATCCATTCACTGTATGTTCTACGCAAAAATATATATTGCACACGTTCACCCCACATACTCTACTGTCTCTCTGTATATGGAACAACACCCAAATCAAACACACATCAAATCATAAAATGCAAAAACGAATCATAAGACTTCTCAGCGGCAGTAGAGACCTTCTATAGTCATACACCACCTTTCTTTAAAAAACTTAACATATTGCAATTTGACATCTCTAAACCTCTCCCTCCTAAAGGAAACCACAAAGTAATAAATAATAACACATGCGAATTCCTAAAAACAAACCACCAAAACAATCAAATTGAAAGAGGAATAACCTTAAGAACAACAATAACCTAAAAACTCCTTGTACAGGCTCACTAAAGCACGACAAGCAGTAAGCTATACCTCCACCAACTCTGTTTAACAACCTCCCAGATGACATAAAAAATGAAAGATCAATAAAATAATATGCGCGCAAAATTTAAAAAATGTACATAAATTCGTATTGATCCACTATTATTAATATTATTACTACTATTATTACATACCATTTTATTATTATTATTATTATAATTATATTATTATATTATTATTATTATTTATTATTATTATTATTACTATATTATTATTATTTTTTATCACTAGTATTATTGGTATTATCATTAGCATTATTAGAATTGTCCTTATTATATTATTATTATTATTATTATTATTATTATATATTATTATTATATTATTATTATTATTTTTATTTAATTATTATTATTGCTATCATTATTAATTATCATCATTGTTGTTATTATTTTAACTATTAGCTTTATTTTATTATTATTATTATTATTATTATTATTATTATTAATTTATTATTATTATTATTAATATTATTATTATATTAATATTAATTATATTATTATTCTATAAAATTATTCTAAATTTTATTATCATTATTACTATATTATTTTATTATTATTATTTTTATTATATTATTATATTTTGTTATTGTTACTATTTTCGATTAAAATTTACTGATTACAACTATTATTACTAATATTATAGCAGTTAGTCTCATTATTTTTATTACTATCGTTAATGGTATTTTTATTATTATTATTATTATTATTATTATTATTATTTTATTATTATTATTATTATTATTATTATTATTATTATTATTATTATTATTATTATTATTATTATTATTATTATTATTATTTAATTGACACTATTATTCTTATTATTTGTATTATCTTTAAGTATATATCATCATTACTAACTATTACCAGTATTATCATAGTAACATCATAAGTAACGTCATTGCTATCGTTACTTCATGATCAAAATTTCTTTTTGTTACCCTAGCAGTAACCTATCCTAACCTGTATTAAATAAAGTATAATTATTATATAATGCTGTATTAAATATTGGAGCTCAAAGGAAACCACAGTGTTTTCCCCTAGCAGCCCCTTTTCAGAAAACTGACAGTCACAATATTATTGTTATGTTTTATTGAATTTAGTAGAGTAGGAACTACTTTTAAATTTTAAACCTGTAAATGTACCAAATTCTGAATAAAAATTTTGAATTGAATTGAATTATTATTATCATTATTATTATTATTATTATTATTATTATTATTATTATTGTTATTATTAATTAAAGTAATCATAGAAAGAGTATTTAATATCCTATATCTAAGTTCCTACAAAGTCTGACCTTGCATCCATTTTTAAAGTCCATAAGTCCATATATATCCGCCTCTCATTAATATTATTATAATTATTATTTATTAATTATTATTATTATTATATTATTATTATTATTATTATTATTATTATTATTATTATTATTATTATCATTATTATTAATATTATTATTATTATTATTATCATTTATTATTATTATCATTATTATTATTATTATTAATATAAATATATATACTTTACGTATATACAGTAGGTCAGATGGTATAAATCCTTATATTTTAGATTTAAATATTTTATGATTTAAAGATGAAGCTATTTTTTGGTTTACATATTTGCTTCTTAGTGAAATAAAAATCTCTGGTTTATTTGAAGTTTCAAAATTTCCCTAAAACTAGATTCCCATTAGAATGGAACACAAAAAACGGAGTTAGGCGATTTTTGAACACGCTAGCACTTGCTCTTAAACTCGTAATTCGTTAGAAACAAAATTGAAATGTAAGTGTTTTTTAATAATTAAATCAACCTCGTCGACAAGATCTTCCAGAAAGTAAAGTATAACTAATTAAAACCTTTCTTTGACTAATAATTGTTTATTAAAATGTTAGGACTTTGAATTTGGGCTCTGATTGCTATATTGGAACTAAGACATTGACAGTCTTACTCTTTATTTGATTTGCATTGTTTGATCTTAAATTTTAGCAAAGAGCAGGCTTGTTAGGTATTCTATGGGGCTTTAAAATTTGACATAATACATGACTAACTTTTTTAAAAGTTCTAAGTTGTAGCTGGAGTTAGGATTTATTGCCCTGATGTTTAAATTTGGCAATTGTTCAGTTGAGAGGTTCAGTTTATCTTTTAAAATACTTACTAAAATTTAAATAAAATCTTAAACATTAATAAGGCGCTTCTTCCTGAAGAACTTTTTATGGAAAAAATACCTAAAAGTTATACTTAAAATTTGGCTAGAAGATTATATTAATATTTGGTGAGTAACTTTAGATTTTATTGTTTATAATTATTATTTTCTTTAGACTAATATATCTAAATTTGGTTTGTTACTTTTTAAAGAATTTTTAGGACAGACAGTCACATTACTGTCCTATTCTCCGCGATTTCTGTTTACAAGCAAATCGCAACAATGGATAAGGGAATTCTTAAACAAACGGGGATAAGCCCCTTTTGCATTTGAACTTAGAATCAAACTTGAACGACTATTTTCTAATGAAGTTCATCCTTGAAAGTTGCCTATTTTAAACATATGTTACCACGTCGTTAATAAATCAAATATTTTGAACAAATGTTATCGTTTTTCCTGTAAAACTATTATCAAAAAATAAATAAAGACAAATATAAAAATATTTGTGATTATCAAAATAGTCCTATGTTTTTTATGAAACCATTTTAAATTTATTTTTACTTTTTTCGCGGCAAAAAATTGGATTCTTGATTGTTCCAAAATTTATAACATTGATCTGAATTTCTAAGTAATACTTTTACTATGTTCCTATTTATCTCACTCTCGAAAATTCAAATTCACACAAACGCAAAAATACAAACTCATTTTCCGCTCTCCCAAAGCACTTATTATTATTATTAGTGTTTTTCGTATTCAGAGTTTATTTCTAATTATTTTATTATCATTATTGTCGTAGCCTTAGAAATATTAGAGGTAGTCAGTGTAGTTGTTACTTTATTTATGCTTCAATAATTGTACCCGTATCAGAATCTTATTCTCTTAATTAAACGCAAACACACAGACAAATACAAACAAGCCGTCATCTCTCTCTCTCTCTCTCTCTCTCTCTCTCTCTCTCTCTCTCTCTCTCTCTCTCTCTCTCTCTCTCTCTCTCTCTCTCTCTCAATCTTACTATTCTTTAGCCTATTCAGTTTCGTTATATTATTATTATTATTATTATTATTATTATTATTATTATTATTATTATTATTATTATTATTATTATTATTATTATTGTTATTTTTATTATCATTATTATTATTATTATTATTATTATTATTATTATTATTATTATTATTATTATTATTATTATTATTGTGACTTTTTTACAATATATGTTTGTTATTATTACTATTTCCTATTAAGTAGTAATAGAGTAACAGTAGTAGGGGTACTAGCAACATAGCAATTTATTTTTTATTTCTCGAATTTTAGAGGAATTGTTTTGTATCGAAGATAGGGAGTCGTCTCCCCAACTCGGTAAAAATGAAAACAGGGAGATATTACTAGAACATCGCAAAGGTTCGCACAGGACGAAAGCTGGTTTGGGTCACCACTTTCAAATTTAGGCAAGGGTATGGGAGTAACAAGACAGATGCTATGGGAATGGGTCGACAACAAAACAGGGTCGCCACTTTAACGATATTTCTTCTTCGTCTATTATAGGTTCTTAAATTTTAGTAGTAATATCTATTTGCTCAACGAAAATTTTAAAGTTCAAATAATAAAGAAGAAAGTAATAACGTATCAATTTTGTCATTTAAGTCCCTTATTAGAAAGATACTTAGAAGTCTATTTTATTGGATTTTCACACAGCTTTCCTCTGTCTATTTGACTTATATATTTAATAGAGATCACACTCTTTTTTCAGAGTGCCTGAAAAACTCTGTACTGATAGAGTCAATTATTAAAATACATTCACTCACAAGTATTACTTTAAATTTTTTTTATGAAATGTAAATAAAAATTCGCTCTTTACTTTAAACTTTACTTGGATATAAATTTCTCAAGATAGTTCACATATATTATTATTATAGTTTTATATATTTTACTTTAATAAATATTTAGAAAAAGGAATTTAATTAATTTGGCAAGTTTACAAAATAACTTATAAAGTTATTGAAGTAATTAATGTTTCTTAAAGTTATTAAATTAAACAGAAGTCAAAACAAAGGTTCACGCTAAAAGAGAAGAAATAAAAATAATTAATAAATTTTGAAACAACAATTTGGGTGGAATATATATATATATTATATATATAATATATATATATATATATATATATATATATATATATATATATATATATATATATATATATATATATATATATATATATATATATATATATATATATATATATATATATATATATATATATATATATATATATATTAGGGATGGAAGCGATACCAAAAATTTTTTACCGATACCTAAAAATTCCCCGAAGCCGATACCCGATTAAAAATATGCCGATAATACTATACCGATACTTTATATATTATTTTGCCGATACCGATACCGATACTGAAAAGGCCGATATATATATGCCGATACCGATACCGATACTTCACTCCATAATATATATATATATATATATATATATATATATATATATATATATATATATATATATATATTATATATATATGCTGATCATTCAAAACAGTGCATGACATTTGATTTTTTACATAATTCAATGTATTTCTTTTATAGAGTGCATGTTTTTTTAAGTTAATAAGACTTTTACAATGATCAGTTACCACATGCATTCTTATTTTTGCTTAAATTTCGCCATAAAAATTTGTCTTTATCCATAGAGTATTTCGTATTTTGTTAATGAAAGTACAAAGTGCCTATTAAGTCTCTTTACAGTTTAAGATATTTATTACAAAAGCAAATCATGATTTAAATCTGTGATATCTATTCATTATTTAATAGAATATATTCCATCAACAGAGTGCCTGAAAAACACAAATACAATGCGATTAAAAATTTTGATAACCACTGAGTCCATAAAACAAATCTGACAAATACATCCTATCAATTGCATTTGTAATAAATATTTTAACTCTCTCTCTCATTAAATTGTAAAGAGATTTTATCGACACCCTGTATACCATAAGAATATTAAGCACTGAGACAAAGTTTGAGCTTGGTGTTTTCGCAGATGTTATGTTAATGTAAAAACTGAGTAAAGTAGAAGAATAAAGGAACTTCAAATTATAGTCATTAACGGCAATCAAATTTTCTTGGTAGATTAAAGATAAAAAAAAAATGTTATTCGAAAATTTTTTTATCATCGGGTAAAATTAAAATTACTGAGTAACTTCTTATAAATAATGAAATCGCCATGTTTTGCTGCAATTTGTATGGGGGAGTGGTCTATGAAGCTCCGCCTACTTTGCCTTGTGTCAAACTTAGTTTAGGAGTTTTTATTAAATATAAATCATAGTTCCTAATTTGACATGAATTAAGTTCAATTTCATGTCGAACCTCATGAATGAAATCGATGAGGGATTCCACTCTGGCTACTTGTCCTTCAAAAGTTTATAGATGCTTATATCCCATGAATCCATATATATAAAATTTCAGGAGAAGACTTATGGCACTTGAAAAAGAAGGAGTAGGAGGGGAGGAATGCCAGATTTGTCAAGGGTGGAATTAATAGAATAAAGGCCTTTGAGTTAGAGTATCAAATAGAGATTTTCCTTCTTGAATAGAGCTTTGCCCGTGAGTGTGGTGATGTGCCAAAAAAAAAAGCACTGTATTTAGGAAAGAACAGGAGGGATTCTCAAGGGGATGCAGAAGAGAAATAACGAAACCAAGGTGTATGTGTGCGTGGGTGCAAAATTTTGAGATGGTTTGCATGCGCCAGAGGGAAGGCTCAAGGACCTATGTGCGGGGGATCAGGTAGAGAGGATCAGCGCTCTCGGTGGGTGGGGTAGGGGTGAGGAGGTTCCGAGAGCGCGATCCCCTCAACTTGATCCCCGCACATAGGTCCATGAGCCTCCCCTCTGGTGCATGCGTACCATCTCAAGATTTTGCATACACTTACACATACACCTTGGACTCGTTGTTTCTCTTCTGCTCCCCCATGTGAAACCCTCCTGTTCTTTCCTAAATACAACTATGTTTTTTCGTAGTCGAATGATTAATTGATAATGATGCTTTAAGTTGGTATCTTACTCTTCTATTCCTTGGAAACATGACTAAAATCTCTGTATGATGGTTCAAAGATGTTATCTAAGTACATTCTTGAGTCCAGCGAATGAGAAATATACATAACCTCATATACATAATACCTTCTTTTGACATAAGATTGAAACCGAGTGATGAAGATGTCGGAAACCATGTGATCAGAAAATTAATATGGTAGATGGAAGACATCGTTGTGTTTTGATACACGTGTGTGTGTGTGCAGACGCACGTATGAGGAGTAGAAGAGGTCTTATACGCTTTTACATGAATCAGTGTGTTAGCCGTAAAAATAACGAAAAATTTATAATAAATAAATTTGTTTTATAAAAGATTTTACATTTTTTAAGAGATATAATAATTTATTATTGAAAGGAATGAAAATAAATTTTAAAGTTATATCTTAAAACGAATATAAAGATTGAAATAGGAATAAAAGCTATAGCTTGAAAGAAGTATTAAAAATGTAATGTGAAATAAGTTTTAAAATAATTTAAAAAAAGTCATCTCTTGAAAATAAATATAGAAAAATGTAATATGGAATAAGGTTAAAAATAATAGTTTGAAGAAAAACGGAATAAATATCCAAGAACATGTGTATTGCAACATGGTGTTATTAAAGAAATAGAGTCATGAAATGAAAATTATATGATGTAATATTAAGTAAATGTTGTTTTCACTCGTATAAAATCCAAATTATGGTATTGATTTATTATGTAATAAGAATTTTTATTATAAATATATTAAGTATTGTTATAGAATGACGTTGTAGATATTAAACATTTGGATCAGGTATGATAAACACATGGTTATACGGTAAATGTAAATGGCTAACCAAAAAACATAAAATATCAGGATTTGTAGGGTTACGTAGTGACCAGTCACGTGGTTATGACTTCATAGGCACATGGTCTCCTTTAGAACTTTGGTTATAGTGAGTTAAAGTAAATAAGTATGCAAATGTAGTGAGTCAAAAACATGAAATATCAGGAATTGATTGAAAAAATACAACCAACCACGTGGCTATGACGTCATAGACACATGAATATTTTGTGTTAACTTTCAGCAAATATAAAAAGCATGTTAAATATCGGGAAAAATAGATCCAATGACCTCACTTAGTTAAGAAAAATAAAAAAGTTCCACGGTTTATAATTCAGGTTAGGACTCGAAAGCAATACGTTCAAAGAAAAAGGTATGACGTCACATGAATTTATGGTGGTAATGTTACAAACATAAATTCATATGAATATAACTCTAATACATAGTAATAAAGAAAATGTACGACGTCACAACATTTTCATTAATATTGGAAAATATGATGATAAAAAGTTTAGTGAGCTATGGTGAATTAAGATATATTTTGAAAGATTTAGTTAAGAAAAGTATATAAGGTTCTATAAATTACACGTTAGAGAGATGATGAAAGGATGTCGAAGTGATAAAAGTTTGGCAGTATATGGAGATTAAGGTAAATGACGGGATGATTATGCTAATGAAATACATGTCAATATCTATAAATTACGTGTTGGAGAGCTGTCAGTATGTCTTTGATCATGTTTTAATGATAAAAAATTTAGTGAACCATGATGAGTTAAGATATATTTTGGGAGGATTAGATAAGAAAATGTATGTAAGGATCTATAAATTACATGTTAGAGAGCTGATGATTTGTGTTCGACCTTGTCTAAATGTTAAAAGTCAGGTAGTATATGGAGATTAAGTTATATGTTGGAGGGTGGGATTAGGGTATGAATTGTATGTTAAGTTCTATAAAGTGTGTATTAGAGAGAAAACAGTATATCTTTGATCATATCTTTGCGAAAATTTTAAGTTGAATGTGGAGAATTAAGTTAAATGTATATGAGTTTATGCTGAATATTAATGTAAAGATCTATAATTTGTATGCTAGATATATGATGGAATGACTCTGCTCATGCCTTAGTAATAAAGTTAAGTCATGTTTGGAGAATCAAATTAAATGTTGCGAGGTGAAAAATAAATGAAAAGTTCTATGACTTTTGTATCAGATAGATACGAGGATGACTTCTTTATACATTCAATACAAAAGTTAGATTAAATACAGAGATTTAAGTTATATGTTGAAGAGATTAGGGTAAGAAGCGCATATAAAGGTTCAATAGATGCTGTGTTAGAGAGAAATAGGCGTTTCTTTGATCAAGATTTAATGATAGAAAAGTCAAATGGGTAGAGGAAATGTGTGCCTGAGAGATGTCTTTGATCATGCATAAGTGTTAAAAGTTAGATTGTATATTGAGTTTTAAAGGAAATGTTGTGGAACTTAGGGTTAGAAATGTATATGAAGGATCAATAAATTATATATTATATGGTTGACCATGGAGATTCAAATTATATATTGAATAGTTTTGGTTGAATAATGAGTGTTAAGTTCTATAATTTGTATGTCAGATAGATACTAACATGCTTTTGTTCATGCATTAGTGATAAAAGATAGTTTAATGTTTAGATTTATGACGCATGTTGCCAGACTTAGAGCAGAAACCTTCACAGTGCCTTTTATAAGCGTTGTAGAAATGTCTGAATGCAGTGAGAGCATGAATACAGTGTAAATAAAGACTTTCAGTTTCCGTTAGGGAGAAATTTTGTGGGACAAATATATTTAGAGAGGCGGTTAATAACTTTAAATGAGTGTGATGTGTTTGTTAGAAGTAATATACAAGAATTTTGCTTTGATATGTCAAGTATTGCAGTGTGTGCAATGTTAAAAATTTTTTAAACTAACTGGTCCTACTTGGTTACAATTGCTGTGTATGCGAACAAATGTGAATGTGAGTGAGTAAGTGTGTGTGCCTATGACTGAATCCTTATACATATTATGCACTTTACTACGTGCACGAGCGTAGAAATAGGAAAAATTTCAAAGTCATGCGATTAGGATAACGGATGGAGTTGGTTACCATGGCAATTTCATGAATGCGGGTAGCATAGTGATGTCTTCGATGTAATTATGTGTGTGTGTGTGTGTGTGCTAGAAGAAGAACGTGGTAAAGTTGTATTTGGTAACAGCAAAAAAAAAAAAAAAAAAAAAAAAAAAAAAAAAAAAAAAAAAAAAAAAAAAAAGAAGAAGAATAAGAAATAAAAATTAAAATAAAAAGAAAAAGGAAAAGAAAAAAATTAAAAAATTAAAAAAATAAAAATACTTTTAAAAAATTAAAAAAAAAGAAAAAGGTAAAGAAAAATTAAAAAATAGTTTTTTAAAAATAAAAATAAAATGTAAGAAAATTTATAAAAATTAAAAACAAATCTTGAAATAAACAGAATACTTACAGTAAAAAATTTAAAAGCTTTTAAAATAAAAATGAAAAACAATAAAATTTTAAATGAAACATTAAAAGAATAAAGATAACAGATGAATTGTTGCTTAAACAATGAGTTACTTAGTATAAGAAGCAATGAGTTGCTATATTAACTTCTTTAATCAACGCCACATGTATGAAACATACTATCACATGTTTATAATATTTTTTTATGAAATAAAGTAGCTGTTATGTTTATGATGTCATAGAATGAAACTACATTACTGAAAAATAGTTTCAGATAAGTTAGCGGATGTTTATAATGAATGATTGTAAATCATGAATGAATGAAAAGTGAAGGGTTGAAACTTAAAACGGAGAAAAGAGGTAGTTCATGAAGCAATTGAGGGTCTGGATATGTGAAAATACAAAGGCTGAGAAGATCAAAAGTGAAGGTACAGGGATCTTAAAACGGAAAAGGATTGAGTACGCGAAGATGATGAAGTTGGGATATACAAAAGGAAAGGTATGGCGATCTTAAAATGGAAAAAGGTAAGAATCGTGAAAAGGTAGAAAAGTTTGTTAAGAAAAATGGCTAAGGTTAGCAATCTGAAAAAATATATTGAGTGGCTGGATATATGCTCTTGTTTGTGTGTGTGTGAATGATTAAGTAAATGTATAATTATATATGTATCTGGGTATTTGTACATGTGTGTGAGCGAATGTATGTGTATATGTATGTATTTAAGTGTATGTGTCTGTGTACGTGATTGTATATGTATCTGAGAATATGTATGTGAGTGCGAGTTCATATATATATATATATATATATATATATATATATATATATATATATATATATATATATATATATATATATATATATATATATATATATAATTGAGTGTATGTGTCTGTGTATGTGTGCATGATGTTTTAGTATTGTATGTATATGTATGAATTTACTTTAATTTATTATATTTAAAAAATTAAGAAAATCTGGGTAAAAAAGGAAAATAACAAATTATTTTACTTACAGCTTTGTGAAACTGATGCTAGTTTAGAATATTTTAAATAATATGGAGTAATAATATGTGTATGGTAAAATAAAAATGTAAATGAAAAGAATGTTATATATTTTAAAATGGAATAAATAAATTTTGGGTAAAAAAGAACTTTAGAAATTTGTAGAATTGATGTACATGGCGTCATGAGATTATCTGGGTATTGTATGCATGTACGTTAATGTATTGCGTTAAAAAATTAAGAAAAAATGAATAGAAAAGGAAAATTACGAATTATTTTAGTTACAGCTTTGTAAAGAAAACGGGTATTAGTTTAGAATATATTAAATAATATGGAATAAAAATATACCTTTAGTGAAATAAAATGTAAATGCAAAGAATGTAAAGTGGAATAAAATGGAATAAATAAATGTTGGTAAAATGGAAATTTAGAAATTTGTAAAATTGATGTACATGACTTAAAAGGATATCTTTGCTCTTATATTAGAAAGATCTCGTGGTCTAGTGGCTAACGTCATGGAAATTCATTCCTGAGGTTGGTCGTTCGAATCTACTTTCGTCAAAATTTGAAGATTTGTTTTTTTTTTTACGAAAATCGATATAAAGAGTATATGAAAGAAAATCTACTGAGATGAAAACGATGTGTTTAGAAAATCCAAGACGCGCACCATCTCTAGGAACCTCCAAATTCCGAAACCATTCTAAGAGGGGGACTCCGTTCTCTCTCTTCAGGAACCTCCGAGTTCCGGAACCATTCTATGAGGGGGACTCCGATCCTCTCCCTTCAGGAACCTCCGTGTTCCGAACCCCCTTACACCAGCCATAGACGGATCCGGATGTTGCAGTGGCTCTGGTTCGAATCCCAGGTGAATCGTTTCTGTGGAATTCTGTTCTAAAACCCATTAAAAAAGCCTCAGGAAGGAGTTTGAGGGCGAACTCCTTTCAAATTCCGTTCGGAAAGCCTCAGGAAAGAGTATGGGAAGCTGTAGTGGGGTACAGCTTCCTCAAATGCCGTTCTAATGCCGTTATAAAGTTCTGGCTGTCGATCTCGTTTCTGTGGAATTTCGTTCTAAAACCCGTCAAAAAGCCTCAGGAAAGAGCGTGTGTCCCTTGGGAAAGCCATACATACCCATGCACCAGAACTAACGTCCCAAGTCCTCTCAGTCCATAGTGCCACATATATATATATATATATATATATATATATATATATATATATATATATATATATATATATATATATATATATATATATATATATATATATATATATATATATATATATATTAGCTCCTTTAAACAAAAACCAGCCTAATCAAAGGAGTCACTTCAATGCTTCCCGAACTGCCTGGTACCAGAATTTCCCAAGTGACTCTTGAGGAATGCAAATCTTGGAGACCTGGAATCCTAAGCATTTTGAGCTATAAACACCTCCCCATACGCCTACCCTTTTAAGTCAGTCATGCCTTATCTGCCCCAGTTATAACCTTCCAACCCCTATCCCTGCGTTCAATCTTGACATGGAAAACAGATGTATACTTAATGTCCTACTATATTCTCATATCAATAACTTACACAACAACCAAGCTAAAAGAAAACAGCTACATTCACATACAACAAAAGATCAAACCGAACACTCTTCACATACTACAGAAAAACATTTGATATCTTACTAAATTATAATCTTTGTCTTCCTAAACTCAGCTACCCACGTCTTCATCAAAATAAAGCACAAATCACCAAGCATTCACATAGCCAGAGGATAAAGAAAGCAATATAACCTTTCATTGACACCGGAAACCTGCTATCTAATTAAGCAAATCGCTACAACACAAAACCCACTCAGCAGAACAGAATTTATCACACGAACAGACTCCCTAAACAAACACAAAAAAACAAGAAACTTCAATGAATACCTTTAGAAAAACATAATGGACCCTAGCGATAAAAAAAAACTTGGCAGGTCATCGAACTTTTTAGCAACTCTCAAAACAACACCAGCCATAAACTAAGCATAAACAACTCTTACCATGCCCAAGATAATATGAACACTAATCAAAAACATTATCTAAGTCAGCTCACCAAAACAAAACAAAAACTCTCTAACAGCCTTGAAGGACCCTCTTAAAACAAAACCGAATCCCTATTCACCCCACAAGATTGCATAGTAGGAATCAAATCTCTTAAAAATCCCCAGCAACTGGTCCAAATAGCATCCTAGGCTTATATTTAAAGCACCTAGGAATGAGAGCCTTTACTTTTCTAACCAAAATATAAAATAAAATCTTGGAAAGTAAATTTCATCCCTTCAAAGTTGAAAACAGAAATCATAATACCCAAACTGAAAATCGGAAAAGATGTCAACCTACCTTCATCACACCGCCAATAATCTTCCACTCCACCCGTGACAAATTGCTGATGAAATAAATACTCAATAAATTCGACCATTCATACACTCTCCAGACTTTTAAAACAGATATAATAAATTTCAGTCAACTACTACAATAACTACAATTTCTCAAAATACTATGAACGGCCTTAACGAAACACAGTACCACGGAACGGTACTGATAGTTACTGATATAAACAAAGGCTACGATACTGTCTACGAACACTTTCTCACTAAGAAATCCCTAAACTCTCAAATATCCAACAACTACTAAAGGTAGCTCTCAAACTTCCTATCAGGTCACATAGCCCAAGCATATAATAAAACCCACCAATAAAAAATAGCAAAAGTTAGAAACTGGGTCCTCCAGGGAACCATTTTGTCCCCTCTCTTCTTCAACATGTTTACAGCCGACTACCTACCTATATCCCAAACACTAAATACAAAATTCATAACGTAATTTGATATAATATAATAATCATGTGACAGAAAGCATATCCATACCCCCAGCTACCAGACACACAACTAACATACATCAAGTGGAAACTTGACTCAATATTAATGTTATGACAACATCACTGGAAAAATCCTTAATTAATCTTATTTGCCTCTGACAATCTATTTAGGGGACCTATGGGTATGACAGGATGACGTAGCAGACCTCTTGAACATAATGTAAACCCTTCAGTTAAGAATGGACTAAGAGGATATATATATATATATATATATATTATATATATATATATATATATATATATATATATAATATATATATATATATATAATATATATATATATATTATTATATAATATATTTATTATCAATAAAATAATCAATATCTCATTAAAAATTGTTCTAATTATGAAAACCATCTGGCAACTCGATCAAGAATGCAAAATGGGAGTAAAACTGTTCAAGATTTAAGTTTATTATTTTCACTAATTTCTTATTAACTTGAAGTCGAATGCCAATAGTGATTTGGAATTGAACCAATGATTTCAATTGATTTTCAGAACATTTCGATATATATATATATATATATATATATATATATATATATATATATATATATATATATTATATATATATATATATATATATATATATATATATATATATATATATATATATATATAATATATAATAATTTTTAAATTAAATTTTTTTTATTAATTTTTTTTTTTGTGGTCGGGGAAATATTGAAGGGACTTTTCACTAGGCGAGATATGTCAGTAGAAGTTCTGGATTATTTCCTTTTGAACCATCAGTGGAGTAGTGGTCAACACAACGGACTTCCATCTTTTGGGCCCGGGTTCGATTCCTCGAAATCATAACATCACTAGCAGTTAATAAAATTATAAATAATGATTCCACGGTTGATTTATCATAGTGGTTAATCAAAAATTATACATTTATACGCGATTTATACTATGATATACCATGTTGACGCTACGCCCAAGTTGTGGTCGGGGAAATATTGAAGGGACTTTTCACTAGGCGAGATATGTCAGTAGAAGTTCTGGATTATTTCCTTTTGAACCATCAGTGGAGTAGTGGTCAACACAACGGACTTCCATCTTTTGGGCCCGGGTTCGATTCCTCGAAATTATAACATCACTAGCAGTTAATAAAAATTATAAATAATGATTCCACGGTTGATTTATCATAGTGGTTATCAAAATTATATATATATATATATATATATATATATATATATATATATATATATATATATATATATATATATATATATATATATATATATATATATATATATATATATATATATATAGGTTGGGCTAGACCATTCTGTTTCACTCTGTTGCCCTTTGGTTTATCCTCTCCTCTTTAACGTTCCCAGAGGGTTTCTAGAGCATTCTTGACCCATATTGGAGTACCCACTACCCTCTCCCTTCTTAATATATACCCACAAACTTAAATCTCACTTAAAAAAAAAAATAATATCGAAATAAATCTGCCACTCACCACATCATCACTTGCGAGCTGGCAGCCTACTATGATGTATGGGGTTGGTGCAATAAGACTTAGCCTCCGGCTTGCTCTGGTGAATGGTCTTCTTTTCATTAATATCTGCAACGTTCCTGGTCTCTCGTCTGATTTCCACTTTATCGAACACCACATCTCTTCTTCTAGACCTCATCTCTTGTTCTTAATTGAAACTTAGGTACTTGAGTGTTACCTCCCTCTGTCTCTATCATCACTTTTCAGCCAAAGGCAGATGTTGCACATATGGGCGCAACTATGTTGTTTGTTCTCATATCTCTAATTTGGAGTCTTCTGAATTCTCTATTTTACTGTCCAAGCTCTCTTTCAATTCTACAACTAAATTTATTTGTTCTGTCTATTTATCACCTAATTCTACTGACTATAAAAAAAAAATTCGACTATCTAAACTTCAAAATTGAACACATTCTTTCTTCTTCTTTCTTTAAATACCCATTTCAATATTGGCCACTGACAATGGCTTTCTTTTAAATTTACATGATACAGCTCGTGAACTCGTCTACCACTTTTTTACTCAGAACAACTATTAGCAGTTGGTGCAACTGCCTTCCCGCATCTCTGACCATCTTGGTAATAAATATAACACACTTGATGTTTTCTTACCCTCTTTTTTTCCTTCTCTCTGGGTTCATCCGATCACATTCTTATTTCTGTATATTTAAGTTTCTACAGGAGCAGCCTCTCCTTCGGCGAGGATACATTTCTGGCATTTTGGTAATGCTAACTGGTCTGACTTGTGGTTGAGCTTCTCTGATTTCCCGTAGAATAATGAAATGTTTCTTTGGGAGGGATCCCCTCGAAGTACGTTGAGCGTGTAACCGTGGTAATTTTCTCAGGTATAATGGAGGGGTACATTACATATTTTTTCCTCTCGACTAAAACTAACAAATCCTAGTCTACCTCATGTTCTTGTTCTATTTGTCGTGGGAATGCTGCCCTCAGGAATTACCGCCGTCTTCAAATTCCAGAAAATCGTTCTTATATTTCATCCAGGAATCGTGCAAAACATATTCATACAAAATCAATTTTCCGTTCCATTAAAAACTCTTTTCTCCGTAGATAATGGAATAATCTTTATGGTATCTCCCTTCAGTTCGTTATGGCATTTTGATAAATATGTCAACTCTAACTTTGCTTCTCTCTTTTTCCATCCTTTTGAATCTTCGCCCAAACAACTTTCGTTTTTCCTTCTTCTAAAGCTGAATTCTGCTCAAACCATTGCTTTTAATTCCACTTTAGACGAAACTGAATTATGAATAACAATGTAATTCCTTCTAATGACATTGTGATTTAAATTATAGTTCTCTTTGAGTTTAACACCAAGATGGTACGCTGTCTTGATGATATGGGTCTCAAAACATATGCATTTGAGCAAGCACCCTGCCTTGGAAAATTATTTCCTCTCTGTCTATCTACTTCGAATTATCTTTCTTGCAACTCTAACTATCGTCCTATTTCTTTAACTTTCTTTCTTTCTAATTTTTTTTTCGAATCTATACTTAACAGGAAGATTTTGAAGCATCTCATTATGTCTTTCATAAAGAGCCATCTACTGGTGATCTTTTTTCTCTTCTCTCTTAGTCTTCCGCTCTTCGGCATTTCGGTATATATATAATATATATATATATATATATATATATATATATATATATATATATATATATATATATATATATATATATATATATATATATATATATATATATATATATATATATATATATAAGTAAATTAAAGAGTACTAAAACCACTTTCACTCTGATGTTATGATAACTTTTATTTTAAATCACTAAGATAAAACGAAAAAAAGTAAAAAAGCTAAGACGTAGTTAACAATGAGTTAAAAACGGGGGTAATAGATTTAAGATTTAAAAACGCACTATATTTCAGAGCTCAGGGTTGGAGCTCCCTCATCAGGTGCAATGGAAGAAAGAACAGAATCAAAGAGCGAATGCACTGAAAGGTAACCTATATGCGCAGGCGAACAGACCAGGTTGCACATACCAACGAACAAACAAGCAACATGTTCGCTAGGAAGCACGCAAGCTCACACAACTACACACTCACACACGCACACGCGCACACACACACACACACACATACACACACACATATATATATATATATATATATATATATATATATATATATATATATATATATATATATATATATATATATATATATATATATATATATATATACATCAACTTACCCAAGCATGTTTGCAAATTCAGATTGAAAATATGTTAGAACATTATAGTTTAATGATATGAAAGATATAGAGACTAGTTTCTTCACATGATTTTAAGGTACCCATAGGTAAAATCGTTTAGGTCAAGGAAACTGGGGAGGATTTAAAATTATTACTGTGTTTTATGAAAAATGACTCAATTAGTCTATTGATATTTTTTATTTTTTGAGTAGTGAATGAAAGTAGCATCTTGCCATTTTATGGTTTGGTATTCCAGTATATGAAGTATAACGCAATCTAATTTAAAATAAAAGTATCATATATATATATATATATATATATATATATATAATATATATATATATATATATATATATATATATATATATATATATATATATATATATATATATATATATATATATATATATATATATATATATATATATATATATATATATATATATATATATATATATATTAGGGATGGAGCGATATAAAAATTTTACCGATACCGATACCGATACCCGATATCGATACCTAAAAATGTGCCGATACTACTACCGATACCGATACCGATGCTTTACTCTTATCCAAAAATTTTGCCGATACCGATATATATATATATAATACCGAATAATATATATATATATATATATATATATATATATATATATATATATATATATATATATATATATATATATATATATATATATATATATATATATATATATATATATATATATATATCAGTGATGGGCAAATGCGGCAACTTTCGGATTCGATTCCGAATCCAGCACCTCTGAATCCGAATTCGAATCCGCGTGTGTATGAAATGTTTGAATCCGAATCCGAATCTAAATCAAGTATTTCTGAAATATTTGAATCTGTGGAACTCTCTCCCAATATCTGTTTTTCTTCCTGTATTTAATCATCCTCTCTCAAGGCTTCGTCTGTGCCTACCTGAGGAAGTTAGGTTCGGATCTGAGTGAGTTTTCTTCCTCTTCTCTATTTGTATATGACCACTCCTTGAAAAGAGCTCTGCCTATGAGTGGTGGAGAACTGTTAAAAAAAAAAAAAAAATAAAAAAATAAAAAAATTAAAAAATAAAAAAAATAAAAAAAACCTCGAATCCGAATTGTTACTTATGATTTTTTTTTTACAAAATTAAAGAGAGCGGACATTTTTATTTATTTATTTCTTTTTGAAATAAAATATTTAATTTTAATGGCACCACCATAAAAATTTGGGAATGTTAATTAATGGGCGAGATACGTATTTTTGCCTTTTTGTAAAATTTCTGTAGTGCCAAAATTTTGGCACTTCAGTGGCACTCCTTATTTTTTATTCAACTTTTTCCTTTTTTAAGATCAAGTTCAAATTTTCAAAGACACTGCAGGAAGAACATATATATAATATAATCGGACACTTTTTTGAATTAGGTAAAAGATAGTCAAAATATTCTCGGCAAAATTTTTTAAAAATATTTCATTTGTAAAATTTTTTCCAAATTATTTTGCTCGTTCCTTTTTTCTAGAAATATATTTCAAAAACTTGTTTTAAGATAAAAAGAAGCCAAGGTAGTCTATAAAAATTTTTTTTGCCATATCAGTCAAGTGACAAAAAAGCTATAACAAAAAGAAGTAGGGGTTGTAGAGAAATTTTGGATTTTTCATAACCCATCTTTTTTTTTCGATGCCAAGGTCTTATCGCTTGACCAATCTGACCCAAACTTTCAGGAACACTACTCAAGGAATATATCTAAATAATTTATTTGAGAGATATTTTGAAACGTATCCCAAGGAAAACATTATAGACAAAATATATTTTTAAAAAGGAATTTTTTTTTCCTTTCCCCAAATTTTTTTGAGTCAGAACCTTTTTTACTGATACATATTAACAAACATGAACACCATTTTTAAGACAAGGGTTTTCTACAGTGCTCCTGAAAATTGGGGCTAGATTAGTCAGAAGATAAAATCATTATTTAAAAAAACGGAGGTCTGTGACCTAAGAAACTATCGATACTACTAAAATTTTACAAGAATGCAAAAATGCGTTAGTCGCCCAATAATGAGCCGTCTCAAAATTGCTTGTTGGTACCTTTAAAACTAATTTTTTCATTCCAAAAAATGGTACAAGCCTTTTTTTTACCCTTTTCATACTTTTTGGGATGAAAATTCGAGTCGGGTTTTTTTTTCTCAGAAAACCATCGACAAGAATTTTTGGGCCAAACCATATATGGCTCTTAAAAATAAAAAGAGTACCAACTATATATATATAAAAATATATATATAATATATATATATATATATATATATATATATATATATATATATATATATATATATATATATATATATATATATATATATATATATATATATATATATTATTATTTATTTATTATAATATTATTAATTATATTATATATTTTTTAGAGATAGAGCAAACTTCCTTTGAACTGTTTACTATTAATTTTGACGAACATACAATAGAGAGTGCTATTAGAATATACATGAATCTTATTAACAGTTATAGGGATTACAGAACTGTCAAGTTTGCATATGAAATTGAATATTTCAATCCTGAAGAAATAAACAGACTAGGATTCGAATTTGAATCTGAGTACAGCACCTTCGAATACGAATCCGAATACGTGTGTGTATGAATTGCAGAATCCGAATTCAAATCCGAATCCGGATTCGAATTCGTTCATCACTGACATATATATATATATATATATATATATATATATATATATATATTATATATTATATATATATATATATATATATATTATATATATATATATATATATATATATATATATATATATATATAATATATATATATATATATATATATATATATATATATATATATATATATATATATATATATATAATAATTAAAGTCTGCTAACACTCTAGCAGACTAAATATTCATTAAACATCGAAGTTTAAATTTGGAATCGAACCGGGCCCTCTAGCACAAAAGCATAGAGTTTTACCTCTACACTACTGGCTGGCGGTTCAAATGAGAAATCCAAAGAGGAAACTTATGAATAATAGTTCACAAGAACAACCTCCAAGGACTTCTCCCGACCGCGTTTACAGGTTGTTCTTGTGAATTATTATTCAAAAGCCTCCTCTTTGGATTTCTCTTTTGAACAGCCAGCCAGTAGTGTAGGGGTAAAACTCTATGCTTTTTGTACTATAGGGTTCGGGTTCGATTACCCTATAGCAAACTTTGAATTTCAATGTATATATATATATATATATATATATATATATATATATATATATTATATATATATATATATATATATATATATATATATATATATATATATAATATATATATATATATATATATATATATATATAATATATATATATATATATATATATATATATATATATATATATATATATATATATATATATATATATATATATTATATATATATATATATATATATATAGATATATAGATATATAGATATATAGATTTATAGATATAGAGATTTATAGATATAGAGATATAGAGAGATAGATAGATAGATAGATAGATAGATAGATAGATCTTTTATGAACACTAACTCTCGTATTCCGGCTTATGTTAAACATAAATTTAAAACCACTTTTAAGAAAATAATAAAAGATAAAACACTAAAACAGGAATAAAAATTGAAGTAAAAAAGATTGAGCATAGCGGTTAAGTCTGGGGTCGGAGAGTTGGACAGAGAAAGGATGAGACTATGTATATAGAAAGGCATGTCGCACGAGTCCTTCTCTATGGAGGAAGTATGCGACGGTAGAGTTCAGAAGAGCAATGTCCATTGTATAGATAGTATAGAGAAATTGACGGAATAAATGATGAGCAGAAAGAGAGTGGAAAGAATTAGTGAGAACAGAAAAATTGATAAGACGAAAAGCCCAAGTCTCCTCTTTTTCAAAGAGAGCTGTATGAGTGGAACCACTCCAGATATGAAATGTATACTCCATACAGGGTCGAACAACTCCCCTACAAAGAGCAAGCAACAGTGGTGGAGTGAAGAAATTATGAAGACGCCTCAGAACAACTAAGCTCTTAGAAGCTTGCTAGAAAGAGAAGTAATGGGATCTTACGAATGAAGATCACGAGAAAAGAAACACCGAGAATATTAAGGAGAGATGAAGTTTGAGTTGTGTGTTTTCGAAAAAGATATCACAGTTGTGTGGAAGGTTGTGTCGAGTAGAGAGATGGAGGAATTGAAAGCCAAGATGATTTTGTCGGCCTTGAAGAACACCACTGTTAATAGAATCAAAGGGTGAACAATGGTCGTCTACACAGCTGCTATAGAACGAAAATCAGAGAGAAGATCAGAGAAAAGGATAGATACCAAAAGAGGGAAGTTCAGAAATCAAAGTTTTGTGCCAGACTCAAACGAAAGCTTTCGATATGTCTAGCGCGACAGCAAAAAATTCACCGAAACACCGAAAATCGGAGGACCAAGAGTCAGAAAGAAGGGAAAGCAGAGAGTTCCTTACGAAACTCATACTGACTATCAGAGATAAGAATAGACGAATTGAAGTGTTTCCAAATCTCCCTGTTAAGGATAGATTTGAAAACTTTAGAGAGAACGGAGATTAAAGAAATGCAACGGTAGCTGGAGGGTTGAGAAAGATCCTCCTTTCTTGGTACAGGCTGAATGAGGGCACGTTTCTAGCAAGAAAGGAAGACTGAAGTAGAGAGACATAGAACAAAAAGTTTACCAAGGCAAGGTGCAAGCTCGAAAGCACAGGTTTTGAAAACTACAGGAAGAATTCCATCAAAACCGTACGCCTTTTTAATATTAATCTCATAGAGAGAGTACAAATGACGTCTTTAGAAAAAATTATAATTTAGGCATAAATGACTTGGAGGGGGTTGAAGGAATAGGAACAGCTCCGGAATCGTCTAAGATTGAATTAGAGACAAAAGTTTGTGTGAACATTTCATTCATCTTTAGAAGAAGGCAAAACTGCAGTTGTACCGTCAAAAGATACTAGAGGAGGAAAAGAGGAAGAAGCAAAGTTAGAGTTGTCATTTTTTTCCAAAATTCCAAAAAAGGCGAAATGAAGGGAAACCAGAAAGATTATTACATTTTCTAGGGAGAAAAGTGTTTTTGGTGTTTCGAAAGATAGATTTTGCACGATTTCGGGATGTAACATAAGTTGCGTCAGTTTCTGTAGTTTGAAGATGACGGTAATCCTTTGATTCATCATCCCTGAAGAGAATTGAACGAGAACAAGCAGAGTTAAACCAAGGTTTGTTAGGTTTAGTAGAAGGGAAAGAATATGGATTGTTCCCCTCCATCCCAGAGAGAATCACCTCAATAATGTGTTCTGCGCACTCCGAGGGACCCCTACTTCGGAAGCAATAATCATTCTATGGGTAATCAAAGAAGTACGACAACAAGAACTTCCAGCATGCTGCACCGAAATGCCACAAACGTTTTTACGAATAGGAGTTTTTTTTTATATGAGAGACTTGAAAAAACAGAAAAGGATACAGAGATTAGAAGGTGATCGGAGGAACCCAAAGGGGGTAGAGTTTAAACAGTATATGGATAAGGATTAGAAGTTAGAAAAGGTCTAGAATGTTGGGTTAATCACCAAGGCGATCAGGGATGTGAATAAGAAGCTGAACCAGTTGCTCTTCCGTGGGAGGGGTACCTCGGAATGTGCAGAGTGAAAACCGATGTGATTCTCTCTGGAATGGAGGTGCACATTTCATATTCTTTTCATTCTACGAACCTAACAAATCTTGATTTAACTCTGTTTGTTATCGTGCTATCGTCGCATGGATGTTGCCTTCGGGGACTACCGTCGCTTTCAAACTATAGGAACTCATACAACTTAATTTCATCCCGGAATCGTGCAAAATCTATTCTCCGTAACACCAAAAACTCATTTCTCCGTTTAAAACATAATAATCTTTTGGTTCTTCTTACTCACGCCCTTTCTGGTATTTTGTAAAAAATGTTAACTCTAACTTTGCTTCCTAATCTTTCCCTCTTTAGTATCTTCTGACAGTACAACTGCCGTTTTGCCTTCCTCTAAAGCTGAACTCTTCGTTCAAACTTTTGCTTCTAATTCAACCTTAAACAATCCCGGAGCTGTTCCTTCTCCTTCAAATCCCTCCAACTCATTTATGCCTCAAATTGTAATTTCTTCTAAGGACGTCATTTTTTCTCTCTCTAAGCTTAACAATAAGAAGATGTACGGTCCTGATGGTATCCCTCCTGTGGTTCTCAAAACTTGTGTCCCAAGCTTGCACCCTGCCTTGGTGAACTATTTCTTCTATGTTTTTCTACTTCAACCTTCCTCTTGCTAGAAATTTTCTTTCTAAAGTTTTCGAATCTTTCCTTAACAGGAAGATTTGTAAACATCTCAATTTTTCTGATCTTATCTCTGATCGCCAGTATGACTTTTCGTAAAAAACGCTCTGCTGGTGATCTTCTTTCCTTTCACTCTGACTCTTGGTCCTCCTCTCTCGGCATTTCGGTGAATCTTTTGCTGTCGCCCTGGACATATCGAAAGC
>SEYY01014785.1:5000-10000 GCA_009176605.1 Armadillidium nasatum | reverse complement strand
ATGATGATAATAAAACAATAATAATAATGATGATAATAATAATAACAATATTAATAATAATATAATTATAATGTCACTAAAACCTAATAATAATAGTAATGTTAATCATAATAATAATAATTATAATAATAATAATAATAATGATAATAATAATAATAATAATAATAATAATAATAATAATAATAATAATAATAATAATAATAATAATAATAATAATAATAAATAATAATAATAATAATAATAATAATAATAATAAATAATAATAAAAAATAATATAATAATAATAATAATAAAATAAATAATAATAATAATAATAATAATAATAATAATAATAATAATAATAATAATAATAATAATAATAATAATAATAATAATAATAATAATAATAATAATAATAATAATAATAATAATAATAATAATAATAATAATAATAATAATAATAGCACTAATAATAATAATAATAATAATAATAATAATAATAATAATAATAATAATAATAATAATATTAATAATAATAATAATATCTAGGTTAATATAGAAGAAATAATCTTTTTTTTACAATTAATTTAATTTTCCACCTAAATTTCCAAAGATATCTTTTCGCTTGGATATATATTTTTGAATATTATTATTAAATATATATTATATTAAATATTATTGTATTAAATGTATATTATATATTATTAAGTATATATTGCATATTCTAGTTAATAATTAATAAAAATTTGTACGCGTCAATAAATGAATTTGAAATGATCTCAAATTTCAGCTTCTAATATGAGACCTCTTCAGCATTCAAATTTTAAATACAAAATGATTTTGACTTCTTCTATGATAAATTTAAGCAAATAATATATAATAAAATTTTTCTTTATGATAAAATTTTTCCTTTATGATAAATTTCTTTCTTTATGATAAAATTAAAAAAAAAAATATTAAAATATAAATAAAATATTTTCCTTTATCAAAATCTAGTGATCAAGGTTTCAAAATTAAATTTGATCAAGGAGTCTCTCTTTAAAGTTCTTTTTATTTTTTTTAAAGTGTATTTAATTTTTTTTATTAAATTTACAATTAATGATGATGGATAATTGAAATTAATTAAGTTGCATGTAATTTTTAAAATTTCTTTATTATTGGGTTAAAATCAGAACTTATTTTGTATGCTCTCTTAATGGTCTTTTATAAAACCACAAACCAGACATTAATAAGAATTTTAATATTATATTTATTAACATAAAATAATTTGAAATATTTTTAACAAATGTTTTTCATCTTAAATTTTATAATATTATATTCAAAATAATTCTCTTTATACAAAATTTTTACTCTCAAGTTGCCCCATTTTAGAAGACGAAATGTTTCTGGAGAAAAATATTCAAATTTAGAAGTTATTTTCAATATTAAAAAATATTAAAAATTGAAAAACGATTTTCTTTTCATATATTATTTTCAATAAATATTTAATTTTCAATAAATATCAGAATGATAATAGTAATAATTATAAAATAATAATAGTAATAATTATAAAGTAATAATAGTAATAATAAAAATAACAAGAATAATAATAATAATAATAAGAATACTAATAATAATAATAATGTTAAAAATATACTATTATTATTATTATTATTATAATGAAAAGTAATAATTTTAAGAAATGGCAACAATATTTTTAAAAATATTTAATAGCATAAAGTAATAATAATAATAATAATAATAATAATAATAATAATAATAATAATAATAATAATATAATAATTATATATTATTATTGTTATTATTATTATTATTATTATTCTTAGTAGTAGTAGTAGTAGTAGTAGTAGCAGTATATTTTGTGAAGTAAATTTTTAGAGGTCATAAAAAACACCGAAGTAGGATAATTTTTTGTCAGGTTTTCATGAAAATATTTTTTATTTAAAATAATAAATCATTTTATGCTATTGTGATGATACTGCTTCGTACATATATATATTATATATATATATATATATATATATATATATATATATATATATATATATATATATATATATATATAATATATATATATATATATATATATAAATAATAAATCATTTTATGCTATTGTATGATATATATATATATAATATATATATATATATATATATATATATATATATATATATATATATATATATATATATATATATATATATATATATATATATTAATAAACTTAAAATGTGTTAAATTAATAAAATATTTTAAAATTAAAAGAAATTTAAATATTTGGTTGTAGGGGGTTGTTAAAATATAAAAATTACAGTATATATTATATACAGTAAAAAGTAACGCATGCGCGTGGAGACGAAATTGATAATTACCGAGGTTTAAATGCGTCACAGTTCAAATATGTTAAATGTCAGTTTATAATTTAGGTTAAATTTTGTTTAGTCATATGTTAAAGTTAGTTAGTGTTAGGTCCTTATATATGTTAAAATTAAGTCCTTTTGTAATAGTATTATTGATATATATATATATATATATATATATATATATTATATATATATATATATATATATATATATATATATATATATATATATATATATATATATATATATATATATATATATATTAAATTTTTCATTGTTTTAAATAAAAATTATCCTTCTTTGTTGTTCTATATACGTCGCAACTACTACTACTACTACTACTACTAATAATAATAATAATAATAATAATAATAATAATAATAATAATAATAATAATTTTCGGATTCAGTCTACGAAAATTAATAAAAATCACATTTTAAAATGAATGCTAGAAAATGTTTTTTTTTTTAGTTTTGTTTTTGTGATTATATCATTATTATTATATTATATATATATATATATATATATATATATATATATATATATATATATATATATATATATATATATATATATATATATATATATATATATATATATATATATATATATATATATATATATATATATATATATATATATATATATATATATATATATATATATATATATATATATATATATATATATATATATATATATATATATATATATATATATATATATATATATATATATATATATATATATATATATATATAATATATATATATATATATATATATATATATATATATATATATATATATATATATATATATATATATATATATATATATATAATAATTCAAAATTCGAAATTCTTTATTCATTGAACGTACACATTACAATTACAATATTTAGTAGGTCCCATACTATTAACAATACTAATAATGATAATAGTAATGAAGTGACTGTACAATTCTCTGAAAAGGGACTTCTAAGGAAATACACATTGCTTTCCACTGAGCCCCAAAGTTTAGTAGATGAATAAATTTTTTAATTTTATTATTAAAAAGTAAATACTAAAATGGTGCATATAATAATAATAAAAATAAAAATATTAATAATAATAATAATAATAATAATAAAAATTATTATTTTTAATATTATTGTTTATTATAATTCATATTATTCTATTATTTGTTATTATTATTATTATTATTATTTTTATTATTATTATCATTATTATTATTATTATTATTATTTATTAATATAATTATCAATTTTTTTTATTTTTTTTTTTTTTTTTTTTTTTTAATTTTTTTACTATTATTATTAATATTATTAATAGTATTGGTATCATTTTAATTATTATTTATTAATGTTATTTGTTATTATAATTCTTATTATTATTAGTTTTAGTTTTTATTAATTTTATTATTTAATATTTATAATATTTTACCATCATTATCATTTTTATTATTTGATATTATTATTAATTATTATTAATATCATTCTGGTTTTGTTTTTACTATTATTATTATTAAAATTGTTATTATCATCATTCTCATTATTCTTCTGGTTTTAATTCTTATTTAATTTTATTATTATCACTATTTCTAATACTTTTTATTATTATTTTTATCGTTATTATTTTTATAATTGGAATTAATTTTAATGTCGTAATTTCACGTTTCTCGGTTTCGAGGCCTGGTCGGAGAGAGAAATGTGAGCGATTTCTCCTTGCGCTCAGTTCCGAATGACTCAGTCGTTAAACGAGTACATCAGTGGAGTGCTCTTGCCACTGATGGGAAAAATCTACGGCATCCGCGATAGGCCTGGCCCAGCCAGCGATATCCGCTGTGGACCCGTGAAACCCAAGGATCTTCCTCGAAAGATCCCACTGACAGGACGAAAGTCTTAACTGGGGTAAGGTGAAAAAAAAAACATTCTATTAAAAAATTTTTTTTTTTTTTACTTCTTTTTTTTTACACAGATCTTTAAAGATTGGAAATTCTTTGTTGAAGAAATTAAAATAATTAGAATCAACTTCAATAATAATCGTAATTATCTGAAATTATCATTAACTAAATTTAATTAAAAAAATTATTAATACACTTTAAAAAAATATAAAGAACTTTAAAGAGAGACCCTTAATTTAATTTGAAAACTGTGATCACTTTTGATTTTGATAAAAAAGAAAAATATTTATTTAAATTTTATTATTTTTCTTAATTTTATCCTAAAGGAAAATTTTTTATTATAAATGAAAATTTTTACTATAAAGAAAAATTTGATTAAATTTTATTCTTTTCCATAATTTTATTATAGTATAACTCAAAATTATTTTGTGTTTAAAATTTGAGCGCTGAAGAGATCTCATTTTAGAATATTTAATGTGAAAGGAGAAGAATTTAATAATAATAATAATAATAATAATAATAATAATAATAATAATAATAATAATAATAATAATAATAATAATAATAATAACAATAATAAAAATAATAATAATAAATGCATTTATTAAAGAACTCATTATTATAAATAAATATATAATATATATATTATATATATATATATATATATATATATATATATATATATATATATATATATATATATATATATATATATATATTTATATATATATATATATATATATATATATATATA
>SEYY01014779.1:12500-19877 GCA_009176605.1 Armadillidium nasatum | reverse complement strand
TATATATATATATATATATATATATATATATATATATATATATATATATATATATAATATATATATATATAATATATATATATATATATATATATATATATATATATATATATATATATATATATTTAATTTTATGTTTTTATCCGCCTTCCTTTCTCCCTACCTTGTTCAAATTAAATGCTTTTAAGTCTTGATTTAATCAATTAACTTACCCTTAACAAAACCCAAAAATCCTTTGTAAAAATGAAGTATTATTTAACCCAATACAGGCAAAAATGTATGAAACGCTGATGAAAGGTATCTTCTCTAACATGAACATTGAAGAATACTTTAGAAAAGCAATCGATAATGTTGCAAAATTGGTATGTAGTGGCAGAAATATTTAATAACTTTTCAATCGTTTAGTTTATTTTTATGTTATATATATATATATATATATATATATATATATATATATATATATATATATATATATATATATATATATATATATATATATATATATATACTTTTAAAAAAACTCAAAAAAATTACTTTTTACGCTTCAATAATATTGGACTTATTAAACACGGTTTCCCCAATATGGTTTTTAATTTACCCTCATTTTTTACGTTTTATTCTCACGCTGAAATGTGACACATAAAGTAAACTCGAATATATATATATATATATATATATATATATATATATATATATATATATATATATATATATATATATATATATATAATATATATATATATATATATATATATATAATATATATATATATATATATATATATATTATATATATATATATATATATATATATATATATTATATATATATAATATATATATATATATATATATATATATATATATATATATATATATAGAGAGAGAGAGAGAGAGAGAGAGAGAGAGAGAGAGAGAGAGAGAGAGAGAGAGAGAGAGAGAGAGAGAGAGAGAGAGAGATCAAAGAACAAGTGAAACAGCGATAAGTACGTTGTATTATTTATTTCCTTTATATATATCCATAAGTGACTAGAAAAAAGAAAACGTAAATAAATTTCACGGGCATTTCCTTATTCGAGGAGAAGGACTTTTCTAGGCAGAATGTACCTAGGATCCCAAGCAGGATCGTAACGGCGCCCTCAAGCACGTGAGTCAATGACTTTACAGTTTGTTGCCATATTTTTCTTTTGACAGTTCGTTATTTTGGTAATTTTTAGCATTTTTTTCCTTTTGAGTTGAGAGAGACAGCGTTAGCCAGGTTTGGCCTATTAGCTGGCCGTTGCGTTTATTTACTCTTGAAGTCAAGATTATGTTAAGTTAGACTAGTTTGTTAGATTTTAGAAATTGTTAAGTCTAATAAACTAATTCGACTTAACCAAACCTTGACTTGAATGGTAAATCTACGCTTACGACCAGCAAATAGGCCTGACCTGGCGAACGCTGTCTTTCTTAACTGAAAAAAAATGCTAAAAATTACTAATATAAGGAACTGTCTAAAAACAAATATGACAACCTGGTATTCAAGTATTTTGCGAAAACGAAAGAAGGTCAAAGAATATTCACTTCAACGTTCGGTGTAAACATATTTATCGCTCATAAATATGATATGTGCGATGCATTCCATCATAATTTGTTTCTATATTTTTAAAATTGTGAAAAATACAAACTCATTGGGATGGACCAAACTCTTACCGACCTTTCCTTTTCAAACAAGTAAGTATTTATTTATTCTAAATCTTTACCATAACAGTCATTAAAAATGTTCTTTCTTACCTTCTGCAGATATTTTAGGGCCACATCTGAACTCCAGATCAAAATGTGATGGTGCAATTTATCCCTTGTAACATGGAGAAATCTGAAATCATCCATTAATAATAATAATAATAATAATAATAATAATAATAATATTATTTAATAATAATAATAATAATAATAATAATAATAATAATAATAATTATTATTATTATATTAATTATTATTAATATAATTCATTCATGCACTTGCATCCCTCATTTTGATTCTTGGCAGAGACTACCTAAAGAGCTCCTCCTCTCATTTATATATACATATATATATAATATATATATATATATATATATATATATATATATATATATATATATATATATATTATATATATATATATATATATATAATATATATATATTACCCTTCTTCAGCACCGTGAATGTTTATATACAAGCCATTTTGTCCTAGGAATTTAATGATCTTCATCTGCCATGTATTACCTTTAAAATAATATTATATTTATTGAATTGCAAAAAATAAAATTTAACTAAAAATATATATATATAAATTGAAACTTGAAAAAATTTAGAAATTCGATGTTAAATGGTCAATATTTTCATTCAAATTCTGCGTAACATATACTGGTATGGTTTCTGAAGTGAATTTCACATTTTTAAAATTTTATATTCTAATAAATAATAACTTCCTTTTTTGAAACGAAGGTATTTCAAAGGAAATGAAATTTGATTAATTTGAAAGGAGTTCAGACATTTGTGGAAAATTTTTCAATTTTTTTTTTATCTTAAAAGTACCAGCATCAAATTTTGGAGTCTTTCATAATTTGAACATCATTCGTATTTTGGCAATCTTGTAATATTTCCATTGCATTAGTAGTTTCAGAGATATGAAACTTTTTTTTTATTTTTAACTTTTTTGGTCACTACCTATCTAGCCCAAACTTTCAGGAACATTACATGAAGGTTTTATATATATATATATATATATATATATATATATATATATATATATATATATATATATATATATATATATATATATATATATATATATATATATATGCCTTATTTTTATTTATTCATAGGAAAATTTTAGCGAAAATATTTTGGCTTACAACTTTTTTCTCCACGATAACTTCTTATACATGGTCTCACTGTAGCGTTCCTGAAAGGGTAAAAGTAAATGCAGTAACCCCTTTTTGGGAAAAAAATTTTTTATCTTAAAGGTACCTGCATTCATATTTGGAGCTTTTCATAATTGGGCGAGATTAGCATTTTCACATCTTGTAAAATTTCCTAGTTATCAATATTATCGGAGATTTACAAACCATCTTTTTTTATATTAATTTTTTGTCGTTGACCGATCAAGCCCAAATTTTCAGGAACATTTCAAGAAGACAATATCTAAAAATTACTACGGGGATTTTTGACATGTACCCATAGAGAAAAGTTAAATCAAAGTATTCGGAAAAAAAAGTCTAAATTTTTTATCTCAAATTTTAAATTTTTTCCAAAATATTTCTGGTTACAACTTTTTTTCTCCGGATATAAATAAAAAAAATATATTAGTTTCTTAGATATGGTCTACTTAAAGCTTGTGCAGGATTTTCAAGTTACAAAACCCTCGCATGAGAAAAAAGGAGGATTGCGATTAGTCCAAAATTCCTACAAAACCTCTCCTTTTTCTTTAGAACTCTTTTGTTTCTTGACCGATCTGACCCAAATTGAAAGAACATTGTCTTAACTTTCTTTATCACACAGTATTTTGAAAGTTTGGGTTAGATAGGTCAAGTGACAAATCCCTCGTATCAGAACAAAGGAGAGTCTCTACAGGAATGCGTATCTCGCCTAATTAAGAACAGAAACAAAATTTGATGCTGGTATATTTAACATTAAAAATTACTTCTCAAAAATGAAAAATATCAAAAAATGTCCGAACCCATATGCTAAAATTGATCTATCAATGTGGTTTGTGTTAAAAACCAACAGTTCACTCCATCACTAAAGTTGATTTAGATCTTCATCTGAATTTGCAAAGAAATTTGAACCTTTATTTCAAAGCTAATTTTATTTTCGATTTATTCGTCTTGCACTGGGTACTAATCCCGTTCCCAGCTTTATTTTTTAGAACTATAATTCAACATCTTTTCTTTTCCTCCACTTGAATCGTACTTATCGAAAGTAAAAAGATATGGACGTGGGGTTTTGCTTTTAAAAATTTTAAATATTGAAAAAAAAAAAAAAATCCGAAAGTATCTTAATAAGTGTGGCAGGAAATTACCTACAGAGAATGAAAGGTAGTAGGGGAATCAGCTTGTGAGAAGCCCCAACCAACACAAACCTTTGAGGTATACTGTCCCTATTCATATAAGGAAGCAGTGTGTTTGTTGAGACAGCTTAGTAATAGACTTCGAAAGATAAGGCAGCATGACAACAATTTGTTAATTCTGAATATCTTTCAGGATGAAGTCGTTAAACCTTTTTATATTTACTAAAGAATCTACTCGTAATAAATCATTTCTTTCCTAATGAAATCAAAGCTGTGTATATATCTGACACTAAATCATTAATTATTAGTTAATAAGTATATTATCGTAATGTTAATATTTTAATAAATTAATTAAAGTAATAGTAATAATAAAAAATAAAAATAATAATAATAATAATAATAATAATAATAATAATAATAATAATAATAATAATAATAATAATAATAATAATAATAATAATAATATATTAAAATAATGATTATATTTTCATAATTAAATTATTACAATTATGATTATTATGTACAGTCGTCAACGGAAGTTCGTTCCTATTAGGCTGGAAATGTTTATATAAAATGGAAATCATTTCATAAAAGCTCTATTTTGAATAAAAAGAAAATAAAAACATTAGCGGGGCTTAATTGAACTGTGATTGTCTGAACCTGAAATGATCCCCATTTTAAATAAATATTTATTTCCAGCTTAATAGGAACGAACTTCTGTTGACGACTGTACATACTCCGTTCAATGTTTGGCCACCATAATGAAGCGTTCCACCAGACTTTTTTCTTACAAAAGTTCAAAATAAGATTAAGAATTTCAAGACAAAAATCTCCCCAAGGGCATTCCCCTGCTGAAGGGGAAAGGTACTACGAATAGTAGTAATGCAGGTAGAAACCAAAATTTCCTAATCATTGCATAGGGTCTATTATCTCTGAAAAAAGAATTTATTAAATAATAATAATAATAAAAATAAGACTAATAATACTACATAATTAATAATAATAAAAGTAATAATAATAATCTATACTTAAAAACTGTATTACTATTTAAATTAATAATAATAATAATAATAATAATAATAATAATAATAATAATAATAATAATAATAATCGAAATTGAAAATTGTATTACCAATGAATTGAATGTTAAGTTTCAATCCTGCTGATGCGGAAGCTAATTTTAGGCTGCCTCCTTTAACGCTGAAGTGGAAATGACTTCCTCGGTAAGTGTTCTTTCAAAATGCGTCATCATTTTAATCGACATTTTTTTCAATAGAATTAATGGATTTGATATATAAAATATAAATTTAAATAAATTAGATTTAACAAACACCAAATTCGATTATATAATAGATATACGTAAAATTAGATATAATACATCATAAGTATGATAAGATGTTAAACATAGTACAAGAGGTGCAAAGGCATAATATGATTTATAATTTTTATTTACTTTTTCAATTGATTAAACTTTAGTATGATAGAAGTAATGTTGACCAAATATTTGCCTCTCTCTCGCTCTCTCTCTCTCCTCTCCTCTTCTATATATATATATATTATATATATATATATATATATATATATATATATATATATATATATATATATATATATATATATATATATATATATATATATATATTTTTTTTTTTTTTTTTTTTTTTTTTTTTTTTTTTTTTTTTTTTTTTTATTTTTTTTTTATATTTATATATATATATATATATATATATATATATATATATATATATATATATATATATATATATATATATATATATATATATATATATATATATATATATATATATATATATATATATATATATATATATATATATATATATATATATATATATATATATATATATATATATATATATATATATATATATATATATATATATATATATATATATATATATATATATACTTTAATTTATTAATCTATTTTAGCTGTTTTGATGTCCGCCTTCCTTTCTCCCTACCTTGTTCAAATTAAATGCTTTTAAGTCTTGATTTAATCAATTAACTTACCCTTAACAAAACCCAAAAATCCTTTGTAAAAATGAAGTATTATTTAACCCAATACAGGCAAAAATGTATGAAACGCTGATGAAAGGTATCTTCTCTAAGCATGAACATTGAAGAATACTTTAGAAAAGTAATCGATAATGTTGCAAAATTGGTATGTAGTGGCAGAAATATTTAATAACTTTTCAATCGTTTTAATTTTTTATTTTTCTATTTAAATAAAATTGCGTACATTTGAACATCATTTAATCGACATTATACTTCTTTTCATAACATGCATGTGTATCTATAGTTGTGCAGGAAGTTTTTAGTAATCCGGACATCACCGACTTACATCAAATACCTTAAATAATATCTAAGCAAATTTTGTGCAGTGTTTAAGCAAAAAAAAAATTATATTTAAAGAAAATATCCCCTGCAGTTAGTTATAGCAATAAAAGTATTTTTCACAAATCAAGATAATACATATGTAAATCCATACAAAGATAAATTGCTAGTTTAGTTTGTTTCTTTCTTGTTTTAGCTAAAATATTTTGATACCTTGTGCTTATGAACTTGCGTTATTTTTTTTAGACTGTAATGTGTAATTGTAGTTTCACTAGCATACGATCTACATTTAAGTTTCTTTCTTTCTTTCTGAAATCAACATAAGGTGAAGAATCACGAGCCCACATAATTGGGTTGTTGGTTTTACTGGATATTTATTTATTTTTACCTCTTCACTCCTCCGGTCATTTTTATTGCTTAAAACATTAAAATATATTATTTTTATCTTATATATACAGGAAGAACGAAGTCATCACCCAGTCGGTGAAAGACACACACTTCACAGTTCAACGGCCAGCTAATTTTTCACCTTATTTACTCAAAGGATATTTTCAGCACTGTCTTTTACAGTACATTTGGGGGGTACTTACCTGGCAAATCCATCGAACACTCCATCCGACTTTCCCTTCACATATTATACTTTAGTCTCACAAAAGATTTTCTCAGCAAGTGAAAATGGGTAAGAATCATATTGCCCAGGAAAATGTTAGCAGAGGCTGCATATAGAAAGAATATCCCTCAGGAACTCTGTTTTCCCTTTCCGCTCATAGTTTGGTAGTTAAGGACCTCTGGTGAGGATGTTCGTGCTGTATAAACTTTGCCAGCTTGACATGGGCCAAAGTCCGATTGCTTTATTATATTTTAAAAGTTTTACAATATTCGGTTTTCCTTTTCAAATTTTATATTATCAGATGAACATCACACGTGTTCTTCTTGCCCTCAGATCTTGTTCTTAATCGGGTTTAATGATATTAAAGCAAAAAAAT
>SEYY01014779.1:0-7500 GCA_009176605.1 Armadillidium nasatum | reverse complement strand
AATCAAGTTTTATTTATGAGTCAAGACAAAAAACTAGTCTATAATATTTCTTTCAGACTTGGCTCAACCAATTTAGATTGTAGAACATACAGAAAAAGAAGAAATTTCAGCAGTAGAAGTAGAAGAATACTCCCCAATATAGCCCCCTATATATTTGTTTCATTTTTTTCATTTTTTTTTTTTTTTTTTACTTTTAACAATGTACAAAGTTTCCACTTTTTCATAAAGTTTTTTTTTGAACATCTTTTTTTAAGTAAAGAAAAAAATATAAATGAGTATCAAATCCTTCTATTTTTTCTTCTCAATATAAATTTGAAGTTTAATTTCAAATTAATAATAATATCAAATTCTTTGTTTCTTTTTTCTGTAAATATGAAGAAAAATAAACGGGTAACAGTTGTAATATTCGCAAAACGGCGAGTAAGCATAACAGATCATGCGTGGCAAGAACATAGGGCAAGAAACAGAAAGAGAAGAGGCTTGTTTCTAGACTAAATAAGGGAAAACGAAAAACTTAGTTGAACTTGTGCCAACCGCTAATTCCGGGTTGCCATAATAAGGACAGGATGTTTATCACTACTATATATATATATATATATATATATATATATATATATATATATATATATATATATATATATATATATATATATATATATATATATTATATATATATATATATATATATATATATATATATATATATATATATATATATATAATATATATATATATTAATGAATTTTGTTATAGTTATTATTTTAAAGTTCAACATTTTAACTGAAAATCAATCCTCTTACCTTCAAACAATCCCCCCTCCAGCCCTCCATAAGCATTAACACAAAGTAAATGGCCAAATACCTGAACAATACTCAAGAGAACCAGAAGGTTATGTATTATATTTCTGATGACTCCCTTGAAGACCGACTTTCAATTATTAAAATATTGACCACCATTAAGCATTAAAATAGTCTTAAAGGTATACTTATCTTTATATTCTTGGTTTAGTATTACAATCAACAATATTATAGACTTCACTTGCCAGCATTTACTACAACCGACAATTAGTTTGTGAATAGTTTATCTCTTTTTAAATCACTTGATATCAGATTTTAACTTTAGTTTTATTACTTTTATTTTTACAATAATAGTTATGTAACACAACAACTGTTTTAACAATTGTTTTTAATAACTTTACTTTTAACAATAGTTAATAAATAAGCTTTAATAATTAAGCCTTTTAACACAGTAGTTTTCATTTAACATGACTAGAAAACTACATGACAAATTACATACTGCATACTGCATACTGTTTTTTCGTTCTAATTCCTTTTATTATTTTTAATTCGGCGCATGACACGCATGTCACGTGGGCTAATATTTATGCTCCGTTTTTAAACGATGTAATTTTATAACGGTATGCTTTTTAACAATGAGTAATTTTATAATATTTTAACACATTTTAAACATTTAATAATTTTATTAATTTTAACTTTTAATATTTTAACAATTTTAATAATATATATATATAAACTGTCGAAGGAGTAGGTTAAAATTGAAGTTGAATTAATTAAATAAATTTTAATTTTAAAAAGAGAGGTTGAAGTGTTAAATATCAAAACAATTTAATAAAAGCCTATGATTGAGAATTTGATAGAATATTTCCATTGGGAATGAATAATGAAAATATATTAAAGTATATACAGTAGACTGGATATTAAGTTTTATAATAGACTAACATACAAAATAGTGAAAATATACAACGTTTTTATAATATTTGCGTTAGCTTGACAATATAGAATGATCTATCCATCCTAAGATATATGTTACATTTACAAAGTTATATACTAATAGGATTTACTATTTATAGAAACCCTGAAGACTAAAATAAACAGTACTGTGACAGTCCCTTGAATAAAAAGTAAATAAACCAAACTAGGTAATATATTACCTAAAAAAGGTAATTAAAATAAGTAAAAATCAATGGGGGTTACTCACCAGAAAATAAAAGCTTTAAAAGCCAAACTTAATCGTTGCTTTGAGGTTTCCAAAACTTAAAAGTTTTGGAGGAGAGCCTTTTAAAGGTTAAAGGCTATATTTAAGTTGGTGGGTAAATTCAAAGACAAAAGGTCCTTTCAATTAAATCTTTCCTTTCAAATGCCATGGGGCATAAAAATTCAATTCAGAATTAATATTAAAAAGGTTTATATAGTAAATACATTACGTAACAAAACTTCTGGAAGATTTTACATCAATATGAGGGAGATATATCTTTTATACAAAGTTTTACATTTTTATCTTGTCGTTAAGCGTGGTAAGAGCCAAGTCTTACCATGTTAAAACATAGTCAACAACAAATTCTGATGTTGCCATCCAAAAGGATACTAGCTTTAGGGTGTATTTTGATATTTTGAAAAACCATGGATAGTTTTATCTGCTAAGAAGCAAAATATAATGGATTTTCTAATAATATTGTTATTTTAGAAGTTAGTTTCAATAATGATTTAATATTAAAACTAAATTTTATTTTTGTTTTTAATAACAGTGTGCTAATCTGAAAGAGAAGTAAATACGTCTTGTTCCTTAAAAATTATGGTAACTGAATTATGCTTAATTTTTATTTAAAGACCTGAAAGAAAAAGGTAGAAATTAGTGTTACAATTGAATAATTGAGGAGACTTACTATGATTTTTCTTCGAAGATTATTGCTTCTTGAAGTTCCTTAATATACAAATTTACTATATTTAAGAACACTAGAGGTATGCATATTGAAAGGATAGTAAGAAAGAGGTGAATGAGAATAATATATAATCTCATACCTTTTAATTCTGAATTTTGAAGACTTATAACGAACAAGCAAAAAAAAAAAAAAAAAAAAAAAAAAAAGAGAGAGAGAGAGGTAAATACACTTGCATTTTACAAAACGTTTAACACGTTAACGGAAAATTTCAAAGAGTGCTGGTAAACTTTGATGTCTGTTAGTGGCACGCTGGCAGTTGAAGAGTGTAAAATGTTGCCACATTTAAAAACAAAAAATTCCACAAAAACTCAAGGAGAATTCAACAGAATGCCTCCAATACAAATGAAATTTAAAATACATAAAGTATACACACTAGAAAAAACAGCGAAAGTATATAAACAATTTTTATAGTCTTTAGCAATTTTTAGTTATTTTTGGGGATTCAAGTTTGATCGAGTTTTGACTCTTACCTCATGGCTAACCTTCATAGACTAGAGATGCCGATATTTAGAAAAAAAAATATCGATATATCGATTATCGATAATTTTTAGAAATATCAAATTTCTCTCGATACTATCGGTGAAAAATATCGATATATCAGTTTTTGAAAATATAGTATATATATATATATATATATATATATATATATATATATATATATATATATATATATATATATATATATATATATATATATATATATATATATATATATATATATATATATATATATATATATATATATATATATATATATATATATATATATATATATATATATATATATTATTTTATCTCTGGTGGGCAAAGGCCAGAGGCCTACCAATGTTCCACCAGAGTTGGGAGGAAAGTCGGAAACATGGTCAAATTAAAGGCCGACATGACCTGATACACGGCGTTTAAAGGTGCCTAAGTCATAGGAAGTTGGGAAAATAGATGAAGGAAGTGTGTTCCAGACTTTACCAGTAGAGTACATGTAAGATTAAGCATAGCGGTTAAGTCTGGGGTCAGAGAGTTGGACAGAGAAAGGATGAGAGAGTGACGCAACATTTCGACGGGCAGAAAGAGATTGGAGAGAATTAGTGAGAGCAGGAGAATTGATAAGGCGAAAATCTCTAGACTCCACCTTTTCCAGGAGAGCTGTATGTGTGGAACCACCCCTGATGTGTGAAGCATACTCCATACAGGGGCGAACAACACCCCTATACAGAGCAAGCAACTGGGGTGGTGTGAAGAAATATTGAAGGCGCCTCAGAACACCCAACCTCTTAGAAGCTTGTTTAGAAAGAGAGGTAATGTGATCTTTCCAAGAAAGATCACGAGAAAAAGAAACACCTAGAATATTAAGGAGAGATGAAGGTTTGAGTTGCGTGTTTTCGAAGAAGATATCGTAGTTGTGTGGAAGATTGTGACGAGTAGAGAGATGGAGGAATTGAGTTTTTGAGGCATTGAAAACAACCATGTTTTCTCTGCCCCAATTTGAAATGAGAGATAGATCAGAGGTTAGTTGCTCCAAGGCCACCCTCCTTGCCTCTATTAACTGTTTTCAAAATGAAAAGAGTAATGAAGGGTGGAGTCATCAGCATAGGAGTGGATAGGAGATGAAGTAATAGAGAGAAGGTCATTAATGAAAAGGAGAAAAAGTGTTGGGGATAGGACAGATCCTTGAGGAACACCACTATTTATAGATTTATAGGATGAACGGTGGCCGTCTACAACAGCTGCTATAGAACGACCAGAAAGGAAATCAGAGAGAAGATCACAGAGAGAAGGATAGATTCCGAAAGAGGGAAGTTTGGAAATCAAAGCTTTGTGCCAGACTCTATCGAAAGCCTTCGATATGTCCTAGCGCCACAGCAAAAGATTCACCGAAATGCCGAAGAGCGGAGGACCAAGAGTCAGAGAGAAGGGAAAGAAGATCACCAGTAGAGCGTTTTCTTGCGAAAGCCATACTGGCGATCAGAGATAAGATTAGAAGAATTGAGATGTTTCCAAATCTTCCTGTTAAGGATAGATTCGAAAACTTTAGAAAGAACGGAGGTTAAAGAAATTGGACGGTAGTTAGAGGGTTGAGAGGGGTCCCCCTTCTTCGGCACAGGCTGAATGAGCGCACGTTTCCAGCAAGTAGGGAAGGTTGAAGTAGAAAGACATAGACGAAATAGTTTACCAAGGCAGGGTGCAAGCTCGGAAGCACAAGTTTTGAGAACCACAGGAGGGATACCATCAGGACCGTACGCCTTCTTAGTGTTAAGCTCAGAGAGAGCAGAAATGACATCTTTAGAAGAAATTACAATTTTAGGCATAAATGAGTTGGAGGGGTTGAAGGAGTAGGAACAGCTCCGGAATCGTCTAAGGTTGAATTTAAGGCAAAAGTTTGAGCAAAGAGTTCAGCTTTAGAGGAAGGCAAAACGGCAGTTGAACCGTCAGAAGATATTAGAGGAGGGAAAGAGGAAGAAGCAAAGTTAGAGTTGACATTTTTTGCAAAATGCCAGAAAGGGCGAGAGGAAGAGGAAGCCAGAAAGATTATTGCATTTGTGACGGAGAAAAGAGTTTTTGGTATCTCGAAGAATAGATTTTGCACGATTCCGGGATGAAATATAAGTTGCGTGAGTTTCTGGAGTTTGAAGACGACGGTAATCCCTGAAGGCAGCATCCCTGCGGCGGATAGCACGAGAACAAGCAGAGTTAAACCAAGGTTTATTAGGTTTAGTGGAAGGGAAAGAATATGGAATGTACGCCTCCATGCCAGAGAGAATCACCTCTGTTATGCGCTCTGCACATTCTGAGGGACCCCTACCACGGAAACAGTAGTCATTCCATGGAAAATCAGAGAAGTACGACCGCAAGTCAGACCAGTTAGTGGCACCGAAATGCCAGAAACTTCTCCTCGCCGAATGGCGGGGGCCGTTCTTGCGGAAGACTTGAAGAGACAGGACAAGATACGGAGATAAGAAGATGATCGGATGAACCCAGAGGAGGAAAGAGTTTAACAGTATAAGGAGAAGGATTAGAAGTTAGAAAAAGGTCTAGAATGTTGGGTTCATCACCAAGACGGTCAGGGATACTGGTAGGGAGATGCACCAACTGCTCAAGGTTGTTTTGGATAGAAAATTGGAAGGCAAGTTCACCAGCTGGATCTTGAGAACTAGATGAAAGCCATTGGCGGTGGTGAACATTGAAATCACCTAAAATGATGATTTCAGAGAAAGGAGAAGAAGAAAGAATGTGTTCTATTTTGGAGTTAAGATAGTCGAAGAATTTTGGATAGTCTGTAGAGTTAGGAGATAAATAGACAGAACAAATGAATTTAGTTGTAGAGTTGCAAGAAAGTTTAAGCCATAAAGTAGAGAATTCAGAAGATTCCAAATTAGAGACACGAGAACAGAACAACATCGTTGCGCACATATGCGCAACATCCGCCTTTGGCTGAAAATTGAGGATAGAGACAGTAGGAGGAAACAGAGTAGGGTTTGCTGTCAGAGCACTCAGACACCTGAGTTTCAGTTAAGAACAAGAGATGAGGTCTAGAAGAAGAGAGGTGGTGTTCGACAAAGTGGAGATTAGAAAAAAGACCGCGAATGTTGCAGAAATTAATGAAAAACGAAGACCGTGCACCAGGGCAAGTCGGCATAGAGGTCTTGGTGGCGCCAACCCCATCACCGGAGGCCACCAACTCCCAAGTGGTGATGGGGGAAGGAGTAGATGAGGGGCTATGTTTGGAATCCGCCCCTCTTGGATTCTCCGAGGCAGATTTATGTTTTGCCATTTTGATTAATTTAATAGGTAATGTAAGTGTAAGCGTTTGTAAATTTGTAGGACACATGTGAAGAAGTAGGAAAGTTGTTGGAGCATAGGCACTCCAAGAGTGAGTCAAGGGTACACTAGAGACCCTCTGAGAAGATGAAACGCGATAAGGAAAGGTATATATATATATATATATATATATATATATATATATATATATATATATATATATATATATATATATATATATATATATATATATATATATATATATATATATATATATATATATATATATATATATATATATATATATATATATATATATATATATATATATATATATATATATATATATATATATATATATATATATATATATATATATATATATATATATATATATATATAATATATATATATATATATATATATATATATATATATATATATATATATATATATATATATATATATATATATATATATATATATATATATATATATATATTGTTGGGAATTTATGTGGCGTGAAACCCCTGAAAACGCTTAAATCAGATAATGTTACTGCTTTGCCAACGATAAACCTAATTCTATTAAAATTTAGCCTACAAATTAATAAAAAGAAATTAATAAAGAACTCACCATTTAAAATGTTCTGTAAATTCTAAAATAAAATTGGATTTACTTTGTTTCCAAGAATTAAATACTTGGATGTTCGGCTTATTAGTGTAAGCTTATAAGTAAATTTTAAAAGTAGTAAATTAGGTAACTTTTCAGCCAAGTAGGAACATAAGCTCAAACCCAACAAGCAAGAACTCTCAAAAACTCTGCTCAAAACCTAAGGCCCATTTATACAGTAAAGTCTGGTCAATCATTCAATTCAAGCAAATAATCTAACTCAACCCAAGCAATCAAATAAGTCAATTTAATTCAAATAGTAAACAATAGTTATAGGGTTGAGTAGGTCAAGTTAGGCCCTAACTTCTTTACAAAGCTCTATAAGATTCCTACCC
>SEYY01014776.1:0-35000 GCA_009176605.1 Armadillidium nasatum | reverse complement strand
GCAATTCCTCCTCCTTAAACCCCCATTTCATTTATGCTTAAAATTATCATTTCTCTACAGACGTCATTTCTGCTCCTCTAAGCTTAATATTAAGTAGGCGTAAGGTCCTGATGGTATCCCTCCTGTAGTTCTCAAAGCTTGTGTTTCCGATCTTGCAACCTTCTTGCTGGAAATGTGCACTTATTCAGCATGTGCCGAAGAAGGGGGATCCCTCTTAACCCTCTAATTGCTGCCCCATTTCCTTGATCTCCTTTCTCTCTAAAGTTTTCGAATCTATCCTTAACAGGAAGATTTGGATACATCTCAATTCTTCCAATCTTATTTTCGATCGCCAGTATGGATTTCATAAGAAACGCTCTACTGGTGATCTTCTTTTTTTTCTGTCTGATATTTGGTCCTCCGCTCTTCGGAATTTTGGTGAATCTTTTGCTGTGGCGCTGGTCATATCGAAAGCCTTCGGTAGAGTCTGCTACAAAGCTTTGATTTCTAAACTTCCCTCTCTCGCTATCTATCCTTCACTCTGTGACCTTCCCGGTCGTTCTTTGCTAGATACAATTTTCTACACAACTATGATGTCTTTCTCGAAAACGCATAACTCAGACCTTTTTCTGTTCTTAATATTCTCGATGTTCTTTTTCTCGTGATCTTTCTTGAATAGATCACATTTCTTCTCTTTCTAAACAAGCTTCTAAGATGTTGGGTGTTCTGAGGAGCCTTCAGAATTACTTCACGCCGCCCTAGTTGCTTGCTCTCTGTGGAGGTGTTGTTTGGCCCTGTATGGAGTATGCTTCGTACATCTGGGGTGGTTCCACTCATACAGTTGAGAAGGTGGAGTCTAGGGCTTTTCGTCTCATCAATTCTCCCCCTCTCACTAATTCTCTCCAGTCTTATTCTGCCAGTCGAAAAGTTGCGTCAGTTTCTCTATACTATCGCTAGTACAACGAACACTGCTCATCTGAACTCTCACGTCGCATACCTCCTCCATTGAGAAGAGCTCGTGAGACACGATTTTCTGAACATTCTCAACCTTTCTCTGTACAACTCTCTGATACCAAACTTAACCGCTATGCTGATTCTTTCATGTACTCTGCTGGTAAAGTCTGGAACACACTCCATTTATTTGTTTTCCCGGTTTGCATTAACTTGTGCACTTTTAAACGCCGTGTATCTGGACACGTCGGCCTTTCACGATCAAGATCTAATGTTTCCCAACTCCTGTGGAAATTAGTAGGCCTCCAGCCTTTTCCCACCAGAGTATATATATATATATATATATATATATATATATATATATATATATATATATATATATATATATATATATATATATATATATATATATATATATATATATATATATATATATAATTTATCACTGCTCAGAGGTTGAGCTTTTTCCTAGTAGTGAGTAGAAATATAAAATAAAAGAAAACCCAGCCAACACCAAGACTAACGACAGTCTCACAGGTTAGCGCAGATGGAGGTTTTGAAGAGTTGAGGATTAAATTCAAGAGTAAATGCAGATGATGGCAGAGAGTTTCAAAAATTAAAAGTGGCTGGAAAGAAAAATGCTTCACAACGAAGGAGCTTAGGAATTACCATATTGACAAAATTAATGCGAAAGCAAGGTATCCCTTTTGCTGCAAGGGCTACGTAATTGGTGGAAGTGGTCAATTGCTTAGAGTGCATGCCATTTTAGAAGATAGATAATACGTCAGCGTCACGTCACATTGAAATTGGGTTAAGTGAGTTTGAAAGTAGTGCGCAGTTTATAAGTATTTTAGTCTTGGAATCAACCCTATTCAAAAGAAATGGGCCTCCGAAACTCCTTTCCCCCTCCCTTCCTAAATGTGAGAGCAATACTCCATATAAGATAGAATAAGACCCTTATATAACTGGAATTATTGCTCAGAAGGAAAAATTCCCCTCAATTAGAAAAGTATTTCCAGCTTCTTTTAGGTCGGCATAGAATCGTAGTGGTATGAAGTTTCCAAGACAGTTTACTAATTATGTTCAGACCAAGAATATTTATTTTGTGTACAGATGAAACAGGAGAGCCATCGAAGGAGATTGGAAAGTTAGTAGGTGTTTTTGAGAAGGAGATTTGAAGAAGTTGAGTTTAAAATTATTTAATTAAAGAGATAATTTCACAAAGTTGCTCTGACCTCACCGGAAATATTATATATATATATATATATATATATATATATATATATATATATATATATATATATATATATATATATATATATATATATATATATATATATATATATATATATACAGATACACAATAATAGAATCAGAAAGCTGAAGACGAGAAGCAACTCTAAAATAAAAGAGGGAGTACATAAGCATAAGAATGAGCAGAGTTAGAAGTGGAACTGAGAAGATAGTTGATGAAAAATAAGAATAAAGTTGGAGATAGAGCAGAGCCCTGAGGAACACCACAATTTAAAACGAAAAGGAGAAAAATGTCGCTCCATCGGCAAGTGCCGATATGGAACGATCTGAGAGAAAATTAGAAATGGGTAATCAAGGAGAATGAGGATAGGAAACTTGAAGAGTTGTGACGCACGCTATATCCGGCCAAAAGCTCTGAAAAATTCAAACGCAAATACAAGACTCTGCATAGTCTCTAAGAGCAGAACACCATAAATCAGTGAGATAGGAAATATGTCAACAGTATACCTCTAGCGTCGAAAGCCATACTGATGATGTGAATAAAAGGTAATGAGACTCCAGATGATTCAGGAAATGACAATTAAGGAGATTTTCAAAATTTTAGATAGAATGCAAGTAGATAGTTATACGACGAAAATTGAAATTATTAAAGCAGCTATCTTTCTTCGGGATCGGCTGAACATATACATATATGCACACTTTCAGCATTGAAGAATAGTATTAAGGTACGGAGGGTATAATTTTATGATGACAGACACCAGCTCAGACACACACTCCCTCAGAACAAGGAGATCAATGTGATCCAGGTCAATGACCTTTCTGACATTCATAGTTTTTAGGATCTCATGGAATTGACTATATGTAGTCAAAGGTGGAAACAAGAGACACATGATTAGAAGGAGAAGAAGGATTAGTGCAAGAACCTTTTAGAATTGATCTAGATCGAAAAAATGAGGCCAAAGAAATTTGCTTTTTCCGAAGAATTATTAACAACATAAAAAAGAGGATGAAAGGTAGATTTACAAAAGTTATTAGAGATTTTTTTGCTAGAAGCAAGAAATATTTTTCACTAGGAGAATCTAGGAGGTTAACTCACTTCCTTTTAGTGACAGTATGCATGATCCGTCGAATAATATCTCTACAACGATTCCCAGCTGAATCAAAATTAAGCAATATCTTTATTTTTAATGGAACAAGAGCAAACACCACTGAATCTTTGGTTTTGAGGAGAAAAAAAGTTTAGTTGAAAATTGAATCAATCTACTCAACTTATATATTACATCCCTTCAATTTCGGCAGATACCGAAGCATCTGTGTCAAAACAAGATTCATTCCAACTGTAGTTTGCAGAGAAGCCGCACAACGCAGCAAATTTAGTTCAATTAAAGTCCCATAGAATACGCTTGTGGCATGGTGTAGCTGTTGGAGGAAAATAATTATAACAGAGAGCTGTAAGATTGTGGTCAGACTTACAGATTGGGGAAGAAAATGGTTTATTTAAATTGAGAAAGAGTACTCGTTAATCATCAGTAAAGTGTGTTCAAGAACTGGCTCCGGCGATCTGAGATGTGCGTGGGTTCCTAAATCCACTTGCTTCAGATCATTGAAAATGCTGAATGATTTGACCTCCTTCCCACATGTATCAGTATTAGGGGAATCCAACTACTCAGTGTGATGTACATTGAAATCTCTTAAGTGAAGGACTTCAGTATTTGGATGAAAATAAGTGACAGTCTCGAGGAGAATCAGCAAGATATTCAAAAAGAGTCTGAATATTAGGTTCATTTTGGAGCAGTAGCAGAAACACAATATAATGGTAGTAATAGGAAGTTTTAAGCCATAATACATTGAAAATAGAAGATTCAAGATTAACGAAACTTGTTGCATGAGTAGCAGCAAATTACCTGCCACAAAGTGATATTTTCTTTCCACATGCGTCACATTTAGAGCTAATCCCAAGTACTGCATGACATTACCAGTTTTTATTTATTTATTTATTTATCCAGATTTTTTTTTTTTTTTTTTTTTTTGAAAAAAAAAGATATGCATTTCTTTTGGAATTTTAATGATATTTTGGAAGAAAACAATAAAATGTCTTGGGAATTAGCGTTAGATTTTTATTATTATAAAATATTCATTATATTAATGAAAATTTTATTTTTTATTCTAAAAATTGATGCTCTCTGAATGCCTGCACTTGTAGAAGATTTTTTGCTTCTGTGAACTGAAAAATTAAAGTTCATTCAAAAGAAAACAGGAAATAATATGCTGACCCGCCATTCGGCATACAACTTTTTAATGTTTATATGTGCAAAGTAGAAAATTGTGGCATATAGTAGTGGCATTTGCATTATTATTTATTTACTTATTTATATATATATATATATATATATATATATATATATATATATATATATATATATATATATATATATATATATATATATGTATATGTGTGTGTGTGTGTGTGTGTGTGTGTGTGTGTGTGTGTGTGTGTGTGTGTGTGTGTGTGTGTGTGTGTGTGTGTGTGTCTGTGGCACAAACACTGGGGGAAAGTAAGGGTAAGAAATCAACACATTATCTTTTGAGAGCCTTTTTTTTATCACCTTGATCTCGATAGTTCCCTAATTAATAAATATAATCCTCTTAATCTGCCAATTGTCACACCTAATTAATTACCTTAGTGCCTTTAATTCCTTAAGTCCAGCCGTTTTTTCACACATCTCAATCTCTTTTCCTGTAATTAATTATATTAATCCCATTCATATGCTGCCATTTTTAACATTTTTAGGCATGTTTAAATTGGCACTGAGTGTCCGTGTATGTATGTGTACGTATGTGTACATGTAGGGACCGACCGGGGCTGGAATTTTGCCGGGGTCGGGGCCGGGGCCGGGGTTGCCTAAAATTTGTGAAGAGGTCAAAAGCACTAAAATTTTAGGTTAAAACAATTAGATATAAAGTTAATCGGGGTTTATTTAATTATAAGAAAGGCGTAGAATAACCAACATTCACTTAAATTAATGATTATATGCATTTTCTCTAGAAAAATGTCAGAAAATTACAGATTTTGTATAATAAAAAGTCCAAAAATTAAAAAAAAAAAAAAAAACATTTGATTCATAATAGTGATTCAACAGCTTTACCTATAAGACCCTAAAGTAAAGTTTGAAAAAATGTAAGATATAAAATTATCAATATAACCTATATATATATATATATATATTATATATATATATATATATATATATATATATATATATATATATATATATATATATATATATATATATATATATATATATATATATATATATATATATATTATATATATATATATATATAATAAAAAAAAAATATGTATCAAACTTGAATCAATTAGCTACATTATTGAAAAATTATTTTTTTTTTTATACTTTCAATCAATATGGTTATAATAACAGCTTCAGCAGAGTATGGAAGCACTTTACAATGTTTCAGGATAGGCTCGAAATAGCTAAATGTAGCATCTGCAGTCAGAAAATTAGAAGAGGACCTCCGGGTGGTATAAGTAAAAAAGTTTCAACCAAATCTTTATGGGGGCATAAAATCAAAACACAAAAATGAACATTCACTAGCAGAAAAGGAGTAGTCAAAAGAAACAGAAAAAAAGAAAATTTTAAAAAAGCAAGCAGAAATATCTTAATTTTCTTATATTGTTTAAATTTTTTTTTATTATTATTTGACTGATTGAGCTAAAATTTTCAGGGAATATGCATTTTTTCCCAAAGTTCTGAGTTGATTTTGAACATTTTTCTGAGTCTATAACGGTTTGAAAGTTATTTGGACACAAAGTTGAAAAAAATGAATAACGGGGTCAAACCACTGGTCCACATGAGCTGAAAATTTAGCTGAATAATCTTAGCCTCAATTTCTTGCATTGGTGAGAACAGATTTTTGATATCACATCTAGAAAAAAGATATAAACACGAAATTTAAAAAAAAAAAAAATAAATCGTACCCTTCCCGAGAAAAAAAGTTATTTAAAAAACACGCTACCTATTATTTTTTTTTTATTTTTTGATATTGTTTAGAGGAGGGACAGGGCTGCAATTTTTATTTAGTGTATTATTAAATGCTTTTTGGTTGAAGCGAGATATAGCCTCTCACAACTTTGGAAATATTTGAAATTTGGTCAAAAATGGACCTTTTTTGAGAGGCTATATCTCGAAACCATCGACTCGCATCGAATAAAGTATAGAGAAGAATTTGTAGCCCCATCCCTCCTCTATGCGCCCTCCTAAAATAAGGAATGTTATAGTTATAGTTTTGTTTTAAGTTTTATTGACCGAAAAGGTGGATTTTTTTTTCTATAGTTGTTCAGTTTTGGGCTTATAACATTTTTTCTATAACTCTGGGAACAAATGTCTGTTACATGTTTTCGTTGCCAATAGAATTATGAATATACATCCAAATTTCAAGTTATTCCGAAAAGTGGTTTGGCCCCGCCATTCATTTGAAAAGGGTCAAATTTCCCCTCAAAAAAAACTTTTTAGCAGTTATAGACTCAGAAAAACGCTAGGAATGGACTTTTTTTCACTAGGAAAAAAGCTATATACACTGAAAATTTCAAGAGAATCGGCTGAAAATTAAAAAAAAAATTTGTATTGTCCCCTCAAGTATAATTTGCCATTTTAACCCCGGCAGGCAAACCCCGGTTTTCCCCGATTATTAGCCGGGGCTGGGGCCGGGGTTAGCCGGGGCCGGGGCCCTGGTCGGTTCCTAGGTACATGTGTGTGTATTTGTACACATGTGGGCAAACGCACACGTGCATGACGTCATCATATATGGTGCAGCCAACAATTAAAGTTCATTACAACATTGAAATGTTGTAAAGAGGATCTCTTCAACAATGACGAAGTAATCTTCTTCATCTCAGAGAGTTCAGGATTTAAGGGGAACCTGTCAATGAAGGTTCCTCTTTTTGATGGAGGAAGGGGTACTTTATTAGTAAACTACTTTTTTTCATCAGTTTTATAGTAGAATCTATGCCGATTCCAAATCTGTAATCAGTTTTTCAAAATTCCAAGCGGTTCCTGAGAAAAAGACTTTTAAAGTAACCCTTGTAGAATGACCTTGAAAAAAAAAAATCCTATATATAAAAAATTTTGTTTCCATAGTTCTGTAATTTTTCTTATTCTTATAGAAAATTTTCTCCTGATTCCAAATATGTAATTAGTTTTTCTTATTTCCCAATGGTTACTGAGATATGACTACTCAAAAAATCTCAAGAGGGACCCTCTAATAGAAAGACCCCGAATTTGGGGGGAAATATTTTTATTTATTTTTTTCAGCGATTTTATAGTAAAATCTATGCTGATTCCAAATCTGTATGTAGTTTTTTCTAATTCTAAGCGAATCCTGAGAAAAAGAATTTTGAAGTGACACTTGTCGAATGACCTTGAAATTGGTGATATATGGCAACTACAAAAAAAGGAATTTTTTTTTTTAATTTTTAAAAACAAATTGGTATATTTTTATAGATAATAATATGCCGATTCCAAATATGTAATTAGTTTCTTTCAACTCCAAATGGTTACTGAGATATTACCAATCAAACAAGGAACGTACTTTATAAATAATATTTTTAGGCGAATTTCTCCGAATAGACCCCGAATTTGGGGGAAATATTTTATTTATTTTTTTTCAGCGATTTTATAGTAAAATCTATGCTGATTCCAAATCTGTATGTAGTTTTTTCTAATTCTAAGCGAATCTTGAGAAAAAGAATTTTGAAGTGACGCTTGTCGAATGACCATGAAATTGGTGATATATGGCAACTACAAAAAAAGGAATTTTTTTTTTTTAATTTTTTAAAAAAATTTGGTATATTTTTATAGATAATGATATGCCGATTCCAAATATGTAATTAGTTTCTTTCAACTCCAAATGGTTACTGAGATATTACCAATCAAACAAGGAACGTACTTATAAATATTGTTTTGGCGAATTTCTCCGAATCTCACTTTTTTCAGAAAAAAATTTGCCAAAAATAAACGACGCCATAGCGGTTTTTCAAACTTTCTGGATAAATGAGATACAAATGGAGGAAGATATTCAGGTAGTTGAATTTAGGTTCTAAAGGCGAATTCTTCAAAATCAAAGAGCCATTGATCACTATTTTTTGAAATTTTTTTTTTTCAAGATTTCAAACGAGTTTACGCTCATATTAAACTACCTAAACCACACCGTATCAGCTTCATTGAGCATTCTTTTGAAAGCTACATATGTTTCCAAATTTTTCGCAAAAAAAAATTTTAAAAATTAAAAATTGTGAATTTTATCATGGATTTATCATGTTTTAAACTACTAAAATTGCTGGCTTGATTTGTAATTGCTTTAGAAGTTACATGGTCAGAAAGTTAATTTTACTATTTTATTTTTGTAATCTCTCAGATATCAGCATAACAAATCTAAGTTTTCCACGCCATGTTCAGTAGTGGCAGTTGTGAAAGAATATTGTCCTTTAATATCAAAGTCATTCAAAAATTTGCTGATGAACGAGAAGTGCAATCGAAGAAATGCTTGAAAACATTCATTGAAAATCAAGAAAGAAAATTTACTATTGTAATTGAAGGAATAAATTTACGACTTTGACAAGATCGTACTGTGGATGAAAGGAATTGTAAAAGCAAAGTGTAATCATCACTAGCAATAAAGCTCATCGAATCTGGATTTCTTGTGCAGTCGTCATTACAGCTGTGTGATGCTGAGACGTCCTTCATAAAAATATTGAAAAGTTATCTCCTCAGGTCTTTACAAGTTCAGATGTGATCAAAGAAAATAACCAAACGATTGTGAATAGCGTTTGCAATTTGCGAGAAAATTTTTACAAATATTCTACTAAAAAGATACACTATTTCAATAATAAAGCTTTAGGCAATCGAATTATCTCATGATTTGGAGACAAAATTGTCCATCAGTTATTTCCAGATATGAATCTTGACGACTGTTTCTTATAGAAATATTTAAAGGAAATTAATATAGTCATCAGTGAAATGAGAAAACGATGTGAAGTCCAGTGGAACTAAACGGCAAGTACCCAAAAGGCTAACTTTTCAAACCTACACTCCAACATTCATATAAACACAGAATAGATGGAATTATCAGTTTCTTCGATACAGCACTCTTAACGGCGAAAGATCCCATCTCAAAATCATTCAGACTTTGAATCCATTGACGGCTAGGGGAATTGAGAAAAATGCACAGTGATGTTTAAAATCGAAAGAAAAGAGCGAAGTAAAAAGCTTATGTTGACTTTAGTAAAAAATTTCAAAATAATTAACAGCAACCTCCACAAAATTTTCCTTTAGAAAATGGACACAGAAACCCAAATCAAGAAAAACAATATTTACTACATCCATTTCAATAGAATAGATGCCGCAAAAGATATTCAGATTTTCAACAAAGACAAAATTAGAATAAAATATCGCTTGGGCAGCTGCAAAATCCGTTACTTTTTAACAAGACAAAAGTAAAGACTTCACACAAAAGCCAAACACCAAAAATTCATAAAACTATCTACAACTCTTTCATATCGACCTAAAAAATTGTTCTGTGACTAACTGTACCAAATAAATCTTTAATTAAGTTTTAACTAACTGCTTTTCCTCTACAAACACTTTTCGTTGTAATAAAAATGCTTCAATATTATTATTATTATTTATTATTATTATTATTATTATTATTATTATTATTATTATTTATTATTATTAAATAATAATAATAATAATAATAATAATAATAATAATAATAATAATAATAATAATAATTTGTTGTAGTTATCGTTTTGTAAAAGTAATATAAAAGATGTATTACCTACATAAATAACATCTGCTTCAGTAAAAGAAATTAAAAATATAAAAGGTTAAATTAGCCACTTCCTCAAGCGTGGAGAAGTGGGGGGAAAAAGAAGAAAGAAAGGAAGTGGGGATGTGAAGGGTACACTAAAGAAAGACAAAGAAAGGGAAAATATCTCTCATTTCCCTTTTCCTTTTCGAGATGAAAAAGTTTTCCTGTACATTTGTCCAAAGTTTTTTTCCTTGTAGACTTCTAACTTTCTTTCTCCTAATTACGTAGACACCACCATTCCCTTCTTCTTCTCTCTCTCTCTTTCGCTCATTCAAAACCCAAATATTATTCTTTCTGTCTCTATATCTGCCACTCTCTACTTCTGCAACATTTCTTATTGAAGAATTTCTTCTGTTTTAAACCTTTTGCCTCTCGTGCATCTGAACATCTCTTGTAATAAATTATCTCAAAGTAAATAAACAAATACCTTTTCACATACGTTATATTCTGTGTATATATATATATATATATATATATATATATATATATATATATATATATATATATATATATATATATATATATATATATATATATATATATATATATATATATATATATATATATATATATATAATTTAGAGGTTTATTGGATGTCAATGTTTAATATTTGCAGTTGTGGAGGAGAATAGCAGATAAATAATAATTAATATGTGTTGAATGAAATATATTTTGTTTGTAAATCATTTTTCAGTGTGTAAATTTCCATTTTACTTCTAGATCTCAAAAATATTTTCCACAGGTGAAAAATAATAATTGAGTCTCAAAACTTTCAATAAACTTTAAAGAATATACCACAGGAAGACATTGTACTTTACTGCAATAATGTAAAAGAATAGTATTCAAATTATACGATAAATCACTGAAAATTCACCACTCAGTTGGATTTTATGGCATACAAAAAAGGCTTCGGTTAGACCTATATCGTCTGTACAAGATGCTAATAAATAGAGTTTTAGGGAAAGCTTACGAGACTCTTCATCTCTGCTGCAATAACAAAAAGAATATATTTTGGAGTATGTCAATTTATTTTTACTTAGAAGTGAGCCAAGGATATTTACAAAATCTTTACACGAACCTAAATCTCTGTTACATGCTTAGATAATAGATTTGAATAACTTTGTATCAGTGTCTGGATGACGATACGTTACTGAAGTGTCAGTGTCAAGAGCCTACTACATCCTGGTTAATAAAATAGATGTCAATGCCAGTTTATTCTTATAAATTATTGCTCCCTCTCAATTCACACTTTCGTCAGACACAAGAAATCTATCCCAATGCTTCTCAGATCATCATTAATTTATTTATTTAAGTGTGCCAGCTGTAATGCGGCATATGTAGGCCAGACTGGTCTACAATTAAAAGTGAGGTTTGATAAACATAGAGGAGTTTCCTTTAGTACGGACCTTCCTCTTTGCTATTCTGCACACTCTGGCCTAACAGACCTTGGAGATACCGACCTTTTTTCTTCTTCTAATTTCTCTATACTTCGACATTCGTCTTCTCTTCTTGATCGTAGGTCTTTATATATAAAAAGTCATTCCCCATCCTTAAATGATCAGGGTTCTTCTACTGCTCTTTTCCACAATGATGAAGTCATTTTTCCCAAAATGTTCCAGCATTTTTAATATTTCTTGGAGTTGCAAAATTTCGATTTTATACTTCGTTTTTGTTTATGCTGTTTTAATATCAAGGTTATTCCTATATTTTTTATTATTTTACTTCAATTATTTTTTTTTTGTGTATTTTATATATAGTTAATGAATTTATATTTTCATAATTTTTTAAAAATGAAATTTTTAAAACTTAGTTTGTGCAGAAGACGGACCGCGATAAGGTTTGAAATGCTCACAGTATAATAAATATTATGTGGAAAACCTTAGTGTTGGCTTTAACTTTTCTGATTAAATTGAAGTTCACAAGGAACGAAGCTTTCTCAACTTTATATATATATATATATATATATATATATATATATATATATATATATATATATATATATATATATATATATATATATATATATATATATATATATATATATATATATATATATATATATATCCGTAATCTTGTCTTTTCTGGGCCCCTCTTTAATTGTATATGAATAGCTTGTTATTTCCTGTTTTCATACTATAATTTTTTTATATGATCAATTAATGTAAAGAAATATCAAGTGAATCTATATCGATAAGTGTAATGAGGGAGCGTCGTATTTTGTAAGGAACGTTTTACTAGTGATCTTTTTTCTCTTCTCTCAGACTCGGTTTGCTGCTATAAGGTATTAAGGTGAATCTATAGTTGTGGTTCTAGACAAATCAAAAGCTTTCGTCAGAGCATTACATAAAGCTTTCATATCTAAGCTTTCCTCTTTCGTCATCTATCCATCTCTCTGAGATATCCTTTCCTGTCGTTCTGTGATACCTGTTGTAGAAGGACACCACTGATCCTTTTTAAATCTATTTATTAAAAATGATGATGCTCAGGGATCTCTTATATACTCAACTTTTTCCAGCCTTTCATTATTGGCCTTCCCTCTACTATTTCATCACTAATCCATTCCTATGCTGATGTCTCTTCCCTTCAGCCCATCCTATTAATTATAGTTAGGAGGGTAGCTCTGGACAGGATAACTTCTGATCTTTATTGAAAATTTTATTTAGGCAGGCAGAAAATTTGAGAAATTCAGAATTGACTGGATTCGTCTTCAAAGGTTAAGGATTCGATTCGCCCCATCAGATATATATATATATATATATATATATATATATATATATATATATATATATATATATATATATATATATATATATATATATATATATATATATATATATATATATATATATATATATATATATATATATATATATATATATATATATATATATATATATGAAGAAAATAGAACATTATGGGAAACCTCATCTGGGGTCGAACCACCGCCTGTTGCGACTGAGAAGCGACAAAGACTCGATGCTCTACCGCTGAGCTATCCCCGAACCCAAAAAAGTTCGGTTCAATAACAGTTTCAAGCATACGAGCTCCCTTCAAGGCACTTCAACAGGTATTCACCCTGTTCTTCCCTCTCGTTCTTTTAAGATTTTATTATTTAATTACAATGCTATCTCGCAACAGTAAATTATATGAAGAAAATAGAACATTATGGGAAACCTCATCTGGGGTCGAACCACCGCCTGTTATTGAACCGAACTTCGGGTTCGGGGATAGCTCAGCGGTAGAGCATCGAGTCTTTGTCGCTCTCAGTCGCAACAGGCGGTGGTTCGACCCCAGATGAGGTTTCCCATAATGTTCTATTTTCTTCATACTAATTTACTGTTGCGAGATAGCATTGTAATTAAATAATATATATATATATATATATATATATATATATATATTATATATATTATATATATATATATATAATATATATATATATATATATATATATATGTGTGTGTGTGTGTGTGTGTGTGTGTGTGTGTGTATCTGTGTGCGTCTTTTATAGGTTTCCTAAATTGTAAAGCTTATAATTACATGAAATATTCAAAAGGCTGAATGAAGTATCGGTTTATCTTCCTTGTCCTGATCGAAAGTTTTAATTGCTTGAGGAGTATTTAGCTTAAAATATTGGAGAATGCTTTGCCATTTAAAAGCCACTCTAGATATGACGAAGGAAGAAGAATTTTACGATCAAGAAAATAAATGTAACGATGACACATTTTTCTTTACATTGAAAGATAAGAATTTTAATCTTTCTTAAGTGCAATAGCTCATAAATTTATTTACATTCAACTGAAGATGATTAGGAGATGTGGTCAGACTTCACTTTAGCATCCTTAAATATTTAAAAAACTACTAAACGTACGTTAAAAAGGATAACATTTTTGGAATCCTTGAAGAATTTTGGTAAAGAAAATTAGAAAAGACATAAAAATAAGTTTAAAAAAAACCAAAAAAAAAAATGTTTTGTTTTTTTTTTTTTTTTTTTTTTTTTTTTTTTTTTATTATTATTATTATTATTATTATTTAGTTTTTTAACGAACTTAATTAGACCTAACATAACCTGACGACCGAAGTTGCCGTAGGATTATGGCCTAACCGATTGTTGCCGTAGGATAGAAGCATACTGCCATTTTACACCAAATATATATATATTTCACATTTTTTACACTATTCTTACTCAATCGCTAAATTTACCTTCCTCCAAATTGGAAAAATTTATATAAAAAAGAGACGCTGCCAAATGTACGATGTCTTTCAACATATTAAAAAACTATGAATTACGTACGTATTAAAATTATTATAAGTTTTTTTTTTAATTCCCAATTTTTCTTTATCAAAATTCTTCAAGGATTCCAAAAATGTTATCCTTTTTAACGTACGTTTAGTAGTTTTTGAAATATTTAAGGATGCTAAAGTGAAGTCTGGCCGGAGATGTTTCAAGGGTCTGAATGCAAACATTATTCCTCACTCACCCCTAAACCCTTCATCACTTGAGAGTTAGTATCCACCGATGATAGGAATTGTTCTCCAAAGACTTCGCTACCTACTTGCCCTTGTGAATTGTCTTCTTCCTCATTAATATTTGAAATAGTCAAGATTTTTCGTCTAATTCCCACCTTTGTTAAACGCCACATTTCTTCTACTAGACTTCATATCTAATTCTTAACTAAAACTTTGTTGCTTGAGTGTCCTGTTCCTCCATCTAAATACTTTGCACACCTTTCCACCCAACTGTGATATCCACTTCGAAAACACAAAATTCATTCCTTCATATGTCCTTATATTATCAATGATTCCTTTTCTTGTGATTTTTCTTTCAAGCATCATATTATTTCACTTTCTAAAAGAGCTTCTAAGATATTGGGTTTACTAAGGTGCCTTCGGAATTTGCTCACACCACCCTAGGTGTTGTTCTCAAATGTTCGCAGTACCCATCTAGGGTGGTCCCTCTTATAGGGCTCTTCAATAAAACTCAAAAATTGTCTAGGGTTTTTTTCTTATAAAAAGTTAAAACTTTTTTATTAAAGAATTTCTCATAATATTTTGACATGTCAATTCATCAGTATTAAAGGTTAGTAAGTGTGAAAGTTGTAAAAATGTTGCAATAAACGAAAATTTGATGGTAATCAAAATAAATAAGACAATACTTTATAAAATATATTAATATATAATAGGCCCCAAAAAAAAATATATTATTTGAGTTAAAAAATACAATAAGGAAATTATTTATAAAGCAATTAATATTTTATGTATCAATTAAATAAATACTCGTAGTTGTAAATTTTACTATTTGTGTTACTGAAACAATTTTAGAATCATTACTGAAAAATGTGAAGTTAAACTGCGTTTCCAACCTCTAATGAATGTTTAAGAATTAATTAACCTCACTTCATTTAATATATATATATATGATATTATGTTTAAATAAGAATTAATATTATATTAATAGTATATATCATACAAAATTTTAATTATAATAATGAAGCAATAAATTTTATACTTCTATAATATATATATAATATAATATATATATATATATATATATATATATATATATATATATATATATATATATATATATATATATATATATATATATATATATATATATATATATATATATATATATATATCCTTCCACATCACCACTTGGAAGTTCGTGGCCTCCAGTGATTGGGTTGGTGCCACCAAGACCTCTATGTCGACTTGCCGACTTTTTTTTTTTATTAATTTCTGCAACATTTCCGGTCTCTTGTCTAATTTCCACTTTGTCGAACACTACTTCTCTTTTTCCAGACTTCACCTCTTTTTCTTAACTGAAACTCAGGTGTCTGAGTTCTCTGACAGCAAACCGTTCTCTGTTTCCTCTTACTGTCTCTATCCTCAATTTTCAGCTAAAGGCGGATGTTGCGCATATGTGAGAAACGCTGTTGTCTGTTCTCATGTCTCTAATTTGAAGTCTTCTGAAATCTTTCCTATATGGCTTAAACTTTCTTGCAACTCTACAAGTAAATTCATTTGTTCTGTTAACTTATCTCCTAACTTATAGACTATAAAGTAGAACACATTCGTTCCTCTTCTTCTTTTCTCCGAAATCATCATTTTAACTGATTTCAATGTTCACCACCTCCAATGGCTTTTACCTAGTTCTCATGATACAACTGGCGAATTCGTATTCCACTTTTCTATCCAAAACAACCTTGAGGAGTTGGTGAATTTCCCTACCCGCTTTCCTGACCGCCTTTGGGATGAACCCAACATACTTGATCTTATCCTAACTTCTTATCCTTCTCCTTAAACTGTTAAACTCGGAATGATTACTGTTTCTTGGAGGCGTATATTACATATTCTTCCCCATCTACTAAACTAACCCAAACAAACCTTATTTTAACTCTTCTTGTTCCCGTGCTATCCACCGTATGCATGCTGCCTTCAGGGACTACCGTCTTCTTCAAACTCCAGAAACTCATGTAAATTATATTTCATTTCGGAAGCGTGCAAAATATATTCTCCGTTACATCAAAACTCATTCTCGGTTTAAAAAATGCAATTATCTTTCTGGTTCTTCTTCCTCACGCCCTTTCTGGCATTTTGCAAAAAAATGAAGACCCTAACTTTGGCTTCTATCTCTTTCCCTCTTCTTGTATTTTTCGATGATACAACTATAGTTTTTACTTCCTCTAAAGCTGAGCCCTTCGCTTAAACGTTTCCCTTTTTATTGAACCTTCAATTCTTCTAATTTATCTGTAATCGCCAGTATGGCTTTTGCAAGAAGCGCTCTACTGGTGATCTTCTTTCCCTTCTCTCTGACTCTTGGTCCTCCGCTTTACGGCATTTCGATGAATATTTTGCCATTGCGGAGGACATATCGAAAGTTTCCGATAGAGTCTGGCACAAAATTTTGATTTCCAAACTCCCTTCTTTCAGAATCTATCCTTCTTTATGAGTTTATCCCTCTGACTTCCTCTCTGTTCGTTCTATAGCAACTTTGTCAGACGGCTAACGTTCTTCCTTTAAATCTATTAATAGTGGTGTTCCTCAAGGATCAGTCCTATTCCCAAAACTTTTTCTGCCTTTCATTAATAACCTTTTCTCTGTTACTTTAAATCCTTTCCACTCCTCTACCGATGAATCCAAATGAATTCAATTTGAAAGGCAACAGCAGTTAGTAGTCACAAGAAGGGTAGCCTTGGACTAAATGACCACTAATCTATCTCGATTTTCAAATTTGGGTAGAGAAAATATATTCGTTTTCAATGCCACCAAATCTCAATTCCTCCATCTCTGTACTCGACACAATCTTCCACACAACTATTATACCTTCTTATAAACACGCCTCAAGCTTTCATCTCTCTTTATACTCTTCGTGTTTCTTTTTCTCGTGATATTTCATGGAAAGATCATATTACTTCTCTTTCTAAACAAACTTCTAAGAGGCTAATGTTCTGAGGCACTTTCAGAATTTCTTCACTCCACCCCAGTTCCTTGCTCTTTATAGTTGTGTTTTTCTCCCCGTATGGAGTGTGCCTCACATATCTGGGGTGGTTCCATTTATACAGCCCTCCTTGAAAAGGTGGAATCTTGAGTTATCGTCTTATTAACTCTCCAACTCTCACTAATTCACTCCAGTCTTTCTCTCCGTCGAATTGTTGCATCAGCGTCTCTCAATATTATGTCTATTACAATGGACACTGCTCTTCTGAACTCTCTCAGGGCATATCTCCCCCATTGAGAAGAGCTCGTGCGGCACGTCTTACTACACAGTTTCATCCTTTATCTGTCTAACTCTTTGACCCCAGACTTAAACACTATGCTCAATTTTACATGTACTCTACTAGTAAAGTCTGGAACACACTCCCTTTCTCTATTTTCAAAACTTCCTATGACTTACACATCTTCAAACGCCGTGTATCAGGATATTACCACCTTTACTTTGAAGAGGCCTCGGATTTTCCCAAAAACTTTGTTAAAGATTTTTGTAGGCCTCCGACCTTTGATCACCAGATGTGATAATAATATATATATATATATATATATATATATATATATATATATATATATATATATATATATATATATATATATATATATATATATATATATATATATATATATATAGGGGGAGGACGTAGCGCCGTCCGAAGCGATGCAAGTACCCCCCATTGGGCATAACCCACGGAGTGATAGGATGGGCTAGACCTTCCGTTTCACTCCGTTGCCCTTTGGTTCGTTCCTTTTCGCGTTTCATCTTCTCAGGGGTCTCTAGTGTACCTTCGCCTCACACTGGAGTGTCTATGCTCCAACTACCTCTCCACCCTAATTCTTCACACATTCCCACATTTTACAAGAGCTTACTTTAACATTATCTTTATAAAACAAAACAAAAAACAAAATGGAGAAACTCACAGCTGCCTCGGAGATGCTTCGGGGGCAGCATCCAAAGAATGTCACTCAATCTACACCCCTCACACCATCATCACTTGAGAGTTGGCGGCCTCCGATGATGGGGATGGTGCCGCCATGACCTGGCTTCCGGCTTGCCCCGGTGCACGGTCTTCTTTTTCATTAATTTCTGTAACATTCGCGGTCTTTTTTCTAATTTCCCCTTTGTCGAACACCATCTCTCTTCTTCTAAACCTCATCTCTTGTTTCTAACCGAAACTCAGGTGCTTGAGTGTGCTGACAGCAAACCATATTCTGTTACCTCATACTGTCTCTATCCTCAATTTTCAGCCAAAGGCGGTTGTTGCGCATATGTGCTCAACGATGTTATTTGATCTCGTGTCTTTAATTTGGAGTCTTCTTGAATTTTCTACTTTATGGCTAAAGCTCTCTTGCAATTCTACTACTAAATTTATTTGTTCTGTTTATCTATCTCCTAATTCTACTGACTATCCAAAATTCTTCGACTATTTAAACTCCAAAATAGAGCACATTCTGTCATCTCCTTTCTCCGAAATCATCGTTTTAGGTGATTTCAATGTTCACCACCGCCAATGGCTTTCATCTAGTTCTCATGATCCAGCCGGTGAACTCGCCTACAACTTTTCTATCAAGAACAACCTTGAGCAGTTAGTGGAGCTCCCTACCCGTATCCCTGACCGTCTTAGTGATGAACCCAACATACTTGATCTTTTCCTTACTTCTTATCCTTCTCCTTAAACTGTTAAACTCTTTCATCCTCTCGGCTCATCCGATCACCTTCTTATCTCCGTATCTTGTTCTGTCACTTTAAGTCTTCCGCAAGAACGCTCCCGCCTTCGGCGAGGAGACGTTTGTGGCACTTCGGTGCTGCTAGCTGGTCTGACTTGCGGTTGTACTTCTCTGATTTCCCATGGAATGATTATTGCTTTCGTGGGAGGGATCCCTCGGTAGTGTGCTGAGCGCATAACTGAGGTGATTCTCTCTGGCATGGAGGCGTACATTCCATATTCTTTCCCTTCTACTAAACCTAACAAACCTTGGTTTAACTCTACTTGTTCTCGTGCTATCCGCCGCAGGGATGCTGCCTTCATAGATTACCGTCGTCTTCAAACCTGAAACCCATTCAACTTATATTTCATCCCGGAATCGTGGAAAATCTATTCTTCGAGATACCAAAAACTCTTTTCTCCGTCGCAAATGCAATAATCTTTCTGGTTCCTCTTCCTCTCGCCCTTTCTGGCATTTAGCAAAAAATGTCAACTCTAACTTTGCTTCTTCCTCTTTCCCTCCTCTAGTTTCTTTTGATGGTACAACTGCCATTTTACCTTCTACTAAAGCTGAACTCTTCGCTCAAACTTTTGCCTTCTAATTCAACCTTAGACGATTCCGGAGCTGTTCCTCCTCCTTCAAACCCCTCCAACTCATTTATGCCTAATATTATAATTTCTTCTAAAGATGTTATTTCTGCTCTCTCTGAGCTTAACACTAAGAAGGCGTATGGTCCTGATGGTATTCCTCCTGCGGTTCTCAAAACTTGTGCTTCCGAGCTTTCACCCTGCCTTGGTAAACTATTTCGCCTTTTCCTTTCTATTTCGACCTTCACTTCTTGCTGACTCTTGGTCCTCCGCTCTTCGGGGTTTCGGTGAATCTTTTGCTGTGGCGCTAGACATATCGAAAGCTTTCGATAGAGTCTGGCACAAAGCTTTGATTTCCAAACTTCCCTCTTTCGGAATCTATCCTTCTCCCTGTGACCTTCTCTCTAATTTCCTTTCCGGTCGTTCTATAGCAGCTGTTGTAGACGGTCACCGTACTTCCTATAAACCTATAGATAGTGGTGTTCTTTAAGGATCTGTCCTTTTCTCCAACTCTTTTTTCTAATTTTCATTCAATGACCTTCTCTCTTACTTCATTTCCTATCCACTCCTATGCCGATGACTCCACCCTTCATTACTCCTTTCAATTTGAAAGACGTCCCTCCCAACAGCAGTTGAAATATTCAAGAAGGATGGCCTTGGAGCAACTGACCTCTGATCTTTCTCGTATTTCAAATTTTGGCAGAGAAAACATGGTCCTTTTCAATGCCTCAAAAACTCAATTCCTCCATCTTTCGACACAATCTTCCACACAACTATGATATCTTCTTCGAAAACACTCAACTCAAACCTTCATCTGTCCTCAATATTCTCGGTGTTTCTTTTTCTTGTGATCTTTCTTGGAAAGATCACATTATTTCTCTTTCTAAACAAGCTTCTAAGAGGTTGGGTGTTCTGAGGCGCCTTCGTGGTTTTTTTACGCCACCCCAGTTGCTTGCTCTGTATAGGGGTGTTGTTCGCCCCTGTATGGAGTACGCCTCTCAAATCTGGGGTGGTTCCACTCATACAGCTATTCTCGAAAAGGTGGAGTCTAGGGCTTTTCGTCTCATCAATTCTCCTGCTCTTACTAACTCTCTCCAGTCTCTTTCTTCCCGTCGAATTGTTGCATCACTTTCTCCATACTATCGCTATTACAACGGACATTGCTCTTCTGAACTCTCACGTCGCATACCTCCTCCATTGAGAAGGGCTCGTGCGACACGACTTTCTACACAGTCTCATCTTTTCTCTTTCCAACTCTCCAACCCCAGACTTAACCGCTATGCTCACTCTTACATGTACTCTACTGGTAAAGTCTGGAACACACTCCCTTTATCTCTTTTCCCAACTTCCTTTGACTTGCACACTTTTAAACGCCGTGTATCGGGTCACGTTGGCCATTAGCGATCGGATCCGGAAAATTCCCCAACTCTGATGGAATTTAGTAGGCCTTCGGCCTTTGCCCACCAGAGAAGACATAAAAAAAATGTTGTATTTACACCGAATCCTCATAAAGATACTCACATATTATGAGACCAATCACCTTTCTTGTGACACATGCAATATCATGAAGAAAACGACAGCCAGTAGATACTATTCAGTCTTTGAGAACCTTCACGCTCTTTCCATCTATCAGTTTGGATTACGTATTCTCCGTTCAGTAATGGACCCTCTTCTTCGAGTTCATCTTGACTGGAGTGAAAGAAGTTTTGAGAGTTTTGTTTGATCTGCAGATTGTGAAAGACACTACACGGGGGGAGGAAATATTGTTATAGTTTCGTACATTATGCCTTCGAGGTCAGCTAACTATCTGCATTCAGATTCTGCAGATGACTTAGTTCTTTATTTTTTGCAGATGCAAATTTATCATACGGAGTGGCAGATGGAAGTTGTAATCAATTCCATAACTGAATGATCATTTTTGAATGTTTTTAAGTTTTCTGTCTCAAAAACTATCTCAATCTTATTTCATCAAGGGTGTGGGAGGAGTGCTCTCGTTCCTCCGCCTTCTCCGTCCTTATATGAGTCTACCATCAAACTTGTCTCCAAAGTGAGGGTCTGTGTAGTGATTTTGGATTACATGTGATGTATTCTCCTCATAAAAAACACTTTAATGTTAACTATCATTGCATCTCCTGCGTCTTATCTCGCATAAGATTTGGAGGACGAATCGAAAGACTTTTCTCCGACTCTTTTTACTAAATTAGAATACGATAGCATCGTTTGCGGGCTGGCATCTTCAAGTCTGCTTCAACTACTTGACTTGTACTGCTATAATAGCAAGAAGTTCTTCTCCAAATGCTAGCCTGGATTCTGAGACCGATTTAATGTTTCTGTCTCTGAGGAGATAGTTTTTGATGTGATTAGTATTTTTACACTTTTAGAAACAGCTTCCTTCTTCCTTGTGTGATTTGAGTACTGATGTCAGGAGTTGCCATTTCAATTTTTCTGAGGATGTTTGTAGGGCCTTTCACAACTGCAAATTTCGCTCACTAAAGTTCTACCATTCTCTTTTGAAAACTGTGTACCTTTGTTATACCCTCTCTCTCTCGCATATTTAATGTCTTGACTCATCTACAGAAATCGGGAGCTTTTGTATATCACATGAGGGCTGCATACCAGACACTCATAATAATCCCCAAAAATGAAGTCCCGTTTATATCGAAGGCTCGAAGTCTGGAGGTAGATTAAGAGTTGCAGCTGTTTTTCCTGACGATGTGTTATCTAACTCTCATCTTGGTGTTGCTTCAGTATTTACAGCTAAAATTAATTCCATCATCATACTGTAACTCTTTATAGGATTTTTTTTCATACTTCGGGTAACCCAAACGTTATTTGTATCAATTCTAGGAGTGCCTTGATCACCATAGAGTATTTGTACCCCAAAGCCCTTTGCTGAAAATGGAAAACATATTTTTGCCGCTTCTTCTTTCGCGCATAAAATCAGTTTGTTTAATTGAGTTCCCTCCTATGACAATATTCGAAACGATGAAAAAGAATCCAAAGAAGAAAAAATTGTTTCTTCAAAGCTGTGCTTTGCTTTTTAATACCTTTAACTGTTCTAATGAATGTGATATTTTCCTTGTGAAGACATTACTGCCCTCCTTCGTCAAAGTTTTCACCGCTGTTGGCAGTTACTCTGGTCTGCTGTAGAGTACCACACTAAGCCCCATAACATCAACATACCTTGAAGCCATGGGAATAATCGTGTCACCGTAACTGAAATCTAGTGCATCTGACTCATCTTCGTATAGGGCACAAGAGCTACACACATAGCCATCTCATGCCTCGTGAATCACCGCCACTTTACTTGTTTGGAATTATTTTAAAAGCATACCATATCTTTATTGACAGTTACTTTTTTCCTGATTCACAGCAAAAGGTGCTTTCCCAGTCTTGGTGCTTTTCCCTTAGAACAGCTACTCTCCAAACTGCTCTGTTAGTGTTCAGAATTTAACATTAATTAACTCCATTCCTCTTTCTAAGTGAGATCTAATTTGGTTAATCGAAAAAATTTTGAAATTACCACCACTCTGAAGATCTTTTACCTTCTGGATTAGGCGATGGGGACATGGGACTATGTGGTTACCTATGTCAGGTATTGCAGAAGCCATTCACAGGTACGATATCCCTATATAAATGACTCAATAATAATATATATATATATATATATATATATATATATATATATATATATATATAATATATATATATATATATATATATATATATATATATATATATATATATATAGAACAGATTTTTCTACCTTTATTGAGTACCTAACTACTTCTCACGAGACTGTTACATCTTCGCATCCAAATACTGAGGTCCTCTATTTAGGGGATTTCAACGTACACAACACTGAATGGTTGGGCTCCTCTCATACCGATTCAAGGAGAGAGGAAGCCGAATCATTCAGCATTCTCAACGATCTGGAGCAACTGATTAAAGAACCAACACACATTCCAGATCGTCCCAACCAATTCTTGAACACTCTTGATTTATGTTTCACTACTAGTCCTTCTCTGTATAAATATGCTGTCTTCGCACCTATTGGTAAATCTGACCACAATCTAATTACTCTTAATTTTCAAGCTTTCTCTCCAACTGCTCCACCCTGCCCTAAGCGTATCTTCTGGCACTTTGATCGGGCTGACTGGGCGGCTTTGCGTTGCTTCTACGCTAACTATTCCTGGAGTGACTGCTTTGTCTCTGCAGACGCTTCGGACTCTGCTGATAAGGTGAAGGCCGTAATCGTTGATGGGATGAACAGGTTCATTCCTTCTTCAACTAAATCTTTCTCTCCTCAAAATCCATAGCTCGATCGTGCTTGTTCTCGCGCCATTCAGGCTAGAGACATCGCGCATCGAGAGTGGAAAAATTTTCCTTCTCCTATTACTCTAGCTAATTTTCATCCAGCTCGGAATCGTTGCAGGGATATTCTTCGACGAGCAAAGCAGACTTTCACCAAACGAAGGTGTGCTGAGCTCCTAAATTCTCCCACTGATAAATCTTTCTGGCCTCTTGCCAAAAACATCTCCAACAATTTCTGTAAATCTTCCTTTCCTCCTCTTATTCGCTCTGATGGTTCTGTTGCTAACACTCCAACTGAAAAGGCTAATCTCTTCGGCCTCCTATTCTCCTCTAATTCTACCCTGGACGACTCCGACAATGCTCCTCCTACTTCTTCTCCTCTCAGATGTCCCATGCCTTTGCCTGTGATTTCATTTGACCAGGTGCATGGGCTTCTGAAGTCTATGAACGTAAGGAAGGCAAGCGGCCCGGATGGCATTCCTCCCGAGTTTTAAGGGAGTGCGCCTCTGAGCTGGCTCCGTCCCTCGTTCAACTTTTCTCTCTATGTCTCAATACTAGTACTTTCCCTCAGTGTTGGAAGCGCGCATTAGTCCAGCCCATTCCGAAGAAAGGTAGCCGCTCTGATCCTTCCAACTATCGCCCTATAGCTCTCACTTGTATTCTGTCTAAGATCTTTGAAACCCTTCTCAACTCTCACTTCTTAGATCATCTGGAATCTCATTCCCTTCTTTCTGATCATCAGTATGGCTTTCGACGTTCGAGGTCTACTGGTGATATGCTTTCCTATCTCACAGATCTATGGTCTTCTGCCCTTAGGGACCATGGGGAGACTTGCGTGGTGGCGCTTGACATATCTAAGGCCTTTGACCGGGTATGGAATGCGTCACTGCTTTCCAAGCTCCCCTCCTTTGGGTTTCCTCCTTCTCTTTGCTTACTTATGTCTAGTTTTCTTTCTAATCGTTCCATTTCTGCTGTTGTTGATGGAGCGACTTCTTCTTCCTTTCCTGTCAATAGTGGTGTTCCTCAGGGCTCTGTCTTGTCTTCTACTCTATTCTTACTTTTCATTAATGATCTTCTTAGCTCCTCATCTAACCCTATACATTCATATGCTGATGACTCAACCCTCCATACTTCTACTCATTTCAAATCTGCTCCTTCCTTTGCATCTAAAATTGCTTCTCGTCTTCATCTTTCCGATTCTATTCTTGCAGATCTGGATAGAATTTCCCGGTGGGGTCGTCTCAACCTTGTGAAATTCAACTCTTTAAAAACTCAACTTCTAGAAATCTCTCTCTCAAAGACACCTCCTAACTTTCCTATTTCTTTCGATGGTTCTCCCATCTCTCCTGTAGACAATATTAACATCCTTGGCCTTCACGTAAACAAAAAAATTTCTTAGAAACCTCATATCACAATGATTGCTAAGGCGGCTTCAAAGAAGCTGGGAGTTCTGTTTAGACTGCGAGAATTTTTTTCTTCCTCGCAGTTACTCCAATTATACAAGGGTCTCATCCGCCCTTGTATGGAGTACTACTCTCATATCTGGGGTGGCTCAGGTTTCACCCGTCTTTTGGATAGGGTTGAGTCAAAGGCTAAAAGACTTATAAACTGTCCCGCTCTTTCTAATTCTCTTGATTCTTTATCTTTGCGACGTGATGTTGGTGCCTTGTCACTTTTCTATAGGTACTACAGTGGCAAATGCTCGAGGGAACTATCCACCCGTGTACCTCCACCTTTATGGCGTCCTCGCAGCACAAGGGGTGCAATGTTCGCGCATCAATTTTGCGTGGACATAGGCAACTCCAGGCTTGTCCGCTGTGGTGCCTCTTTCTTTCCTGCCACCTCTGTTTTGTGGAACTCTCTTCCATCTTCTGTATTTCCCTCCACATTTAATCTCAATTTCTTTAAAGCCCGCGTCTGCGCTCACCTAAGAAATTTGCGTTAGGTGGGTTCTGTAAGGGTGGTTTTCATTTTTTGGTTTTGTGCTCTTTTACTTTTATTTTTATTCTTTTAACACCCCCTCCTTGAATAGGGCTTTGCCCGTGAGTGGTGGTGAAGTGTAAAAAAATATAAAATATAAATATATATATATATATATATATATATATATATATATATATATATATATATATAATATATATATATATATATATATATATATATATATATATATATAGAGAGAGAGAGAGAAGAGAGAGAGAGAGAGAGAGAGAGAGAGAGAGAGAGAGTTGGACTGAAAAAAACACCCGATTTATGAGAGGAAACTGGGAGCATAGCTGTTCAGTTGGAACAATGTGAAAGATATATTGATATTATGCTATTACTCCCATTTAATTTTTTCCCAACCATCATTTTTTACTTACTGATTTCAAAGACAAGATGCAAGATTTTTTTTGCGCCTAGATCTGACGTTTCCATACCGGAAGCATGCTGACGTGATGAACATCTTGGAAATTACGAAGGAGCATATTCCAGTGATGTTTTCCAAATGTTTTATACAAGAAGTGAGTGAAATGGAAAAAGCAAATGTTCTTTATTGTGCAATTCATGAAATATAGAAGGAATACAACAACATCGTTTTTCTACGCCTTCTCCTTGGTGTGCAATGAAAATGTTAAAGGGCTTTGTGTTAGATTAGATATTTCTATCAAAGAAACTTTCTTTCTAGGGTTTATCGTAGACTGATGCACCTTTCATCAAACTTGAACTCCCTATTGACGTGAAAGTTCATTATGGCAAGGTCTATCGAATTAGCAGATTTGGAAAGAAGATAATATCTTGGGTTTACAAGGAAAAGTTATTTAGTCCAAAAATGGATAAAATTAATTATTAATGGTAGTAAGAACAACAAATTTTGCTCTATGCACAGGGAAAACAAACTAATTCCTACCCCTTATTGTTCCTTAGCAATGAAATCACCACAAACTCTTAAGTCTATTACACACATGTTTTCAAATTTTAAATTTCATTTATTTTCAAACCACTTTTTTGGACTTAATACATTTTTCTTGTAAGCCCACGATACAGTATTGTAGTAATACTTGTACGAACAGTCTATAAACGATCATTGTCAAGTTGAAACAAAACACATATGCTCAAAATTTAACTAAGTTTAGATTATATAAAAGGAAGATGGTCGCTGATGAGACCTGCATATATAACACAGTTCGCTGTTTCTTCCGTAGGTGTGTAGTGCTCCAAAATGACCCAACGTTCATTGATCCCTAATGAGACTCAATATAATATCTTCCTCCGATGGTTGTGTGCTGAAATTTCAAGGTATTAGTGAGTTACTATGAAACTACTCCTTGATCGCTTTTTTTTGTTTCGAGTTGGTTGTAGTTGGTACAAGTTTCATTACTAGTTAATCCGTTTAAGGAAGCCCTCACCTACAGCAACAAAGTGCAGCCAATTCTCTCGCAAGAATCAACATGTTGATCTTACAATTCTGCAGTTATATTGCTCGGCGCTTACCTACCAGAAACGTACTACTGAACTGCAGAATGTCATGCACAATACGGTGTGTTGAACAAAGGCTCAAATCTAAATGAATGCCTATTTCATTCACTATTACGAACAAATAATCCCTCTCCGTGCCTTTTCCATATTATAGTGTCTTTTTAAGATTTCTACAATAACTTACATCTCTCTCTCTCTCTCTCTCTCTCTCTCTCTCTCTATAATATATATATATATATATATATATATATATATATATATATATATATATATATATATATATATATATATATATATATATATATATATATATATATATATATATATATATATATATATATATATATATATATATATATATATATAATGTATCAAAAAGACAAAAGTACCATACTGAATACTGATTTTAAAACTAATTTAAATATTATATTGTTAACTAATTGTTCAATATTTAAATTGCAATTCAAAAGGACTCGTAGAAGAGAAAATGGATTTATCGAAGGTTTGTTGATGTTATTTCTAACCTTTATCATTTCGCATGTGTTTGAACGCTTTCGCTTGTGCGTGTGTGTTTGTGTATCTGCGTTCGTATGTGCGTGTTTCTTTCCCTTCCAAATTTATAATGAAAACAATTTCATAAGATTTCTTTTAATAAATTGAAAAAATTTAATTTTTATTATGATGAGTATACGAGCATAAAAAATAATAATAATAATAATAATAATAATAATAATAATAATAATAATAATAATAATAATAATAATAATAATAATAATAATAATAATAATAATAATAATAATAATAATAATAATAATAATATAATAATAATAATAATAATAATAATAATAATAATAATAATAATAAAAATAATAATAATAATAATTTTTTTTATTAATTAATTTTAAATAATAATAAAATTTTAAAATAATAATAATAATAATAATATAATAATAATAATAATAATAATAATAATATAATAATAATAATATAGACTTTTAGTCTTTAAACCTTAAAGAAGTTAAAATTATTTTAAAAGTTAATACTATTACGTGGTAATATTTTGGAAAATGTAATTCGTAAATCCTTTCTTAGGAAAGGATTTTGTTGGTAATCCCAAAGGAAAACAGAATCTCACAACTAATCCCTTTTGAAATGTCATTTGAAATTTTTTTTCTTTTTCGAGCTCATTTTTATTACATGAAAATTTGGGTTGACCTTCACTAACGTATAAAGGTCACTGATAATAATATTATATGTATTTTATTTCTATTTATTACCTAACAGCAAATAAAAGTAAAAAAAAAACAAAAAAAAAAAAAAAAAAACAACAAATTTCACTTTTATTTTTTAAAAAAAATAAACAAGAAATAGGAAAATGTATTTTGAAATATATATAAAAATTCTTTATTTTAAGTTTTCTCAAAATCAACACATTAAATATAATTTCTCAACTATAGTTAATTAATAGAATTTTTATTCCAGTGTGGGAAACAAAATAATTTTTTCGTGGTATCGTGGCTGAGCTTTTTTTGTATCTTTCTCAAGAAATTTACTTTCAAGTTATCACTATTCTTAATTAATCAGTGCATGCAGGACTTCAAAAAGAGCATTCCTTAGAGAGGATCTGAATATATATATATATATATATATATATATATATATATATATATATATATATATATATATATATATATATATATATATATATATAATATATATATATATATATATATATATATATATATATATATATATATATATATATAGTGGCAGCAAAAAATCTTTTTGCTTAATTTAAGGAAAATTAAAGCAAAACGTTTCCCGAAATGACTTTATTGAGAATATTTTATCATATATTAATACTTTGTCATATGTCCTTTGCTTTTCCAGACATTTTGCAATCACCTGGGCATAGACTCGGCAAGTGAGACGAAGTAAAAAGCTTCCATGTTGACTCCGTACATTTTTTCGCTTCTCCTCCATCTCCCTGACGTTGGACGACCATCTTTCTTATATTTTGTTCTTCATCAAATTTCAAACATTTTCAATTGGATTTAGGTCCGAGAAGTTGTCTGGCCATTCTAAAATATCAATTTTATTCTGATTGAGAAATATTTTTACAGCCTTTGGTGCATGGGAAGGGGCACTATCATGCATAAAATATTTACATTCATGGAGAACAAATTGGGTAAGCAAATGATCTCTTAAAACTTCAATATGATTAGTTGCCTTTATTATTTTATTTTTTAGAAGAAAATACAGACCTCCCCTACCAAAGTATTATTATAGCAGGATGATTAACTGTTTTAATAGTATACTTTGAATCAAATCTTGATGCATAGCTGTGCCTGCGAATCAATTTTGAGGCTCCCCTAACTACCGAAATGTGCTTTCGTCACTGAACATTACCTTTTTTTCAATCATCCGATGTCCAATGTTTATATTTCCGTGCAAACAGTAACTTTTTTTTCCTCATTTTGTTCGTGAGAGGTGATTTTTTGGCGGCTCGCCGACAAGGTAAATTCAGCTCCTTTTGAAGACGGTTCTATATATATTTTAGTGGAAATGTCATTAAGTAGTTCAGGACGCTTCCTTTTCAATTGAGTTGCTGTTATACAAGGATCAGAGATTACTTCTCGCTTTAAAAGTTGGTCATTCCTCATAGAAGTCTTTCTATTTCTACCTGACCCAGGTTTTCGTGGTGGTACATTGCGAGACGAATGGCATTTGAATGCTTTTTTGACGTTGTAAATTGATTATCTTGAGACCTTCATATCGGTGGCCACAAGAATAACAAACCTGCTTCCCTCCAGCAAAGTCAAGCACCTAGTTTTTTATTCAATAGAAAGCATCTTTTGTCCCATTATATTTATTTCTGAAAAAGTTAAACGTATCCAAACGTAGTATTATAATATGCGGCCAAAAATTAGCTTCCGAGAGCAGCACAAGCTAACGACTCGGTACGCGAGCCCAAGACTCACTGAGACTTTACCTTTTCACAACAGTTTTTTATTTCTTTCTTTATCCACGTTGCTCGACAAGAAGATACGCCAACTCACATATGCTAGAAAACTCAAAGCAAATCCTGACAATGTAAATTTTTTTAATTTGCGATAAATGTAAAGATTTTTATTGCGGCTATTGTATAAACAATGTAATAATTGTCCTAACGAATCGTTTGTACAAGTGGCAAAAATGTCACAGTAAAATTTTCAAATAGAAAATTTATAAGTCGCTTTACCGATTTATTTCCTAATAAGAAAATGACTGAAAAAATTTGTTGTGATATTTTTTCCACTTGTCCTAACGATTCTTTAGGATATATATTATATATATATATATATATATATATATATATATATATAATATATATATATATATATATATATATATATATATATATATATATATATATATATAACGATCGAGCACTCGCTTGGCAAGCGAGAGTTTCAGGGTTCGAGTCCTGGTAATGCGTAATAAGTACATCTGCGTAATTCTTAAGGTATGAGATTAAAGTCGGCGCCCATGATAGACCTGTGCAGTCAGCGGATGTTTGCCATCGGCCCGTTAAACCCTTGATTCATCCTCGAATACTGTTCATACTGATAGGGTTAATAACCCTTCCTGGGGGCAGATTTTGATTTTGAGTTGATATATATATATATATATATATATATATATATATATATATATATATATATATATATATATATATATATATATATATATATATATATATATATATATAGAAGGCGTAACACCGAAACAATGAATGTACCCACCACTGGGTCTAACCGCAGAGTGGTAGAAGGGGCTAGACTATTCAGTTTCTCTCCGTTGCCCTTTGGTTCATTCGTTTCACCTTCTCAGAGAGCCTCTAGTGTACCCTCATCTCATATTGAAGTGTCCATGCTACCACCTATCCCTCCCCCCAAATTTACAAGCGTTTACACATTCATTACCTTTTAAAAAACAATCAAAATGGCGAAACTTTCAGCAGCCTCGGAGAAGAAAAGATGAAAGGCATCCAAAAATAGTTATAGACGGCACCGTTCATCCTATCACTCTATAAATATTGGTGTTCCTCAAGTATCTGCCCTATCCCCAACACTTTTTCAGCTTTTTATTAAAGACCTTCTCTCTGTTACCTCATCTCCTATCTACTCTTATGCCAATGACTCTACCGTTCATTACTCTTTTCAATTTGAAAACGTCCCTCCCAATAAAAGCTAATAGACCCTAGGAGGGTAGCCTTGGAGTAACTGACCTCTGATCTATCTCGCATGTGAAATTAGGGCAGAGAAAACTCAATTCCTTCTTCTCTCTACTCAATTCAATCTACCACATAACTATGATATCTTCGAAAACATACAATTGATAACTTCATCACTCCATAATATTCTTGGTGTTTCTTTTCTTGTGATTTTTCTTTGAAAGATCACATTACTTCTCTTTCTAAACAAGCTTCTAAGACGTTATGTGTTCTGAGGTGATATCAGAATTTCTTCACTCGATCAACCTTGAATGTTTGCTCTTTATAGGGGTGTTGTTCGCCCCTGTATGGAGTGTGACTCACACATCTGGGGTTGTTCCACTCATACAAATCTCCTTGAAAAGGTGGAGTCTAGGACTTTGTCTTTTCAATTCTTCTGTTCTCACTAATTCTCTCCAGTCTCTTTCTGCACGTCGAACTGTTGCGTCACTCTCTCTCTACTATCGTTCAAACAATTGACACTGCTCTTCTGAACTCTCTCGTCGCATACCTCCTCCATTGACAAGGGCACGTGCGACACTTCTTTCTATACACTCTCATCGTTTCTTTGTCCAACTCCCTGACCCCAGACTTAACCAATATGGTCAGTCTTACATGTATTCTACTGGTAAAGCCTGGAATACATTACACTTATCTATTTCCCAACCTCCTATGACTTATACACCTTCAAACACCGTGTATCAGGTCATGTCGACCTTAAATTTGACCAGGTTTCTGATTTTCTCCCTAACTCTAGTGGAACTTTTGGTAGGCCTCTGGCCTTTCCCAAGAGAGGTATATATATATATATATATATATATATATATATATATATATATATATATATATATATATATATATATATATATATATATATATATATATATATATATATATATATATATATATATATATAGGTAGAGGACGCATCGCAGTCCGAAGCGATGAAAGTACCTCCCCAGGAGAAGAAAAAAGAATGTTCTATTTTGGAATTAAGAAAGTCGAAGAATTTTGGATAGTCTGTAGAGTTAGGAGATAAGTAGACAGAACAGATAAATTTAGTTGTAAACTTGCAAGAAAATTTAAGAAATAAAGTAGAGAATTCAGAAGACTCCAAATTAGAGACACGAGAACAGAAAACATCATTGCGCACATATGCGCAACATAAGCCTTTAGCTGAAAATTGAGGATAGAGACAGTAGGAGGAAACAGAGTAGGGTTTGCTGTCAGAGCACTCAGACACCTGAGTTTCAGTTAAGAACAAGAGATGAGGCCTAGAATAAGAGAGGTGGTGTTCGACAAAGTGGAGATTACAAAAATGACCGCGAATGTTGCAGAAATTAATGAAAAAAGAAGACCGTGCACAAAGGCAAGTCGGCAACAAGGTCTTGGTGACGCCAACTTCATCATCGGAGGATACCAACTCCCAAGTGGTGATGGGGGAAGGAGTGGATGAGGGGCTATGTTTGAAATCCGCCCCTTTTGGATTCTCTAAGGCAAATTTATGTTTCGCCATTTTTGATTTTTTTAACAGGTAATGTAATTGTAGGAGCTTGTAAATTTGTAAGACACATGTGAAGAAGGAGCAAAGTTGTGGGATCATAGGCATTCCAACGTTAGTCAAGGGTACACTAGAGACCTTCTGAGAAATGAAACACGAGAAAAAATACGAACCAAAGGGCAACGGAGTGGAAAGGAATGGTCTAGCCCACCCTATCACCCGTGTGTTAAGCCCAGTATGGGATACTTTTATCGCTTCGGACTGGGCTACGTCCTCCTATATATATATATATATATATATATATATATATATATATATATATATATATATATATATATATATATATATATATAATATATATATATATATATATATATATATATATATATATATATATATATATATATATATATATATATATATATATATATATATATATATATATATATATATATATATATATATATATATATATATATATATATATAAGCTCGGGATGGTGCATTTTGGTATGTTATAAAATTTCTCCTGTGAAATTAAACTAAATTCTTCTAAAGATGCTAGTAGTGCATAACACTCTCAAACCCTGTTCTGAAATTTTGAATACAGAGGGCTCTATGATATTAAGGTTTAGAGCTATTGTTGTACCCATGAAAGAAGTTAAAATTCATCTTTAGACTGATTACACTTCGACTGGACAAGGTCAGGTGTAAGAATTGTGACCCTATAATTTTGATAAATATCATGAGACAATGTCAGTACCATAGGATAAACCTAATACTGTGCATTGGGCCTGGAACACGGTCATAATGTGGCCTGATTATCATATGGATACTCAAACCATGACGAAGTTTCCTTATGCTTCACTCGTGATGTAGGATAGTCCTGATCATAGCTCTGGGATGGTATTCACCAGAGGTAAGCTTGGTTGAAATTTGAGAAGAATCTGAAAGTCAGTTCATCTGATGAGAGATCTATCTTCCATATTTCAGCAATTAGTCCTTATAAGTGTAGCACACTTCTATCCTTATTTTGGAATCCACGTTATTTATATGAGTTCTAGCGATTGCAACACAAACTTGAAAATTCAGCCAATCGTATTCTCACTTCACTGTTCTTGTTTTAACAGAATTTATAAGATTGATATTCAGCTTAGAAGCGAGTTTACAGCAGTTTTCTTATTCCGCAATAATCGTTCGTTTCTTTCACTCATTTTCAATTTACGCTCACTCTGATGTCAGACCTGAAGCACAATATGCGATCATGATCTTGGTTATGTTACATCGCTCAAAGATAACTTGCAAGCGAAGTTAAATCAATTTGTTCATTTGGAAACTATCCAAGCTTGGGCTTAGGTATAGAATGTTTCTGAGTTTCGATATTTTATATCAATTTTATTATTATTTTAATCGATATCCTTTATATCGATATTTTAACATTTTTTACAGAAATTTTAGTTTGTTTCACTGAGATTGTGATAGGTAGTTTAAATATGAATCTTCAAGATATAAGTATAATTTGTTCTGCAGATTCTCTATATATATATATATATATATATATATATATATATATATATATATATATATATATATATATATATATATAATAT
>SEYY01014775.1:10000-12500 GCA_009176605.1 Armadillidium nasatum | reverse complement strand
AAAGGAATTTTATTGATCTATAAAGATCTATCATTTAAAGATCTATTATTTAAAAGTAAATAATAACTATGCATCTTTTTTGACTGAGATATTCTTGATAAATCGGTGAAGCAACTTTCTTATGCTTAACATGTCTTTTTTTTTTTCCTATAGAAAATTTTACCATCTTCTTATGTTCTTTTGATAATTTTCTCGGTTTTTGTCAAAACACGTGTAGATTTGCTAATTATTTGAATATAGTTTTAAAATGCCTTTCTTCTCCCAGATTTATAATAACATATCCATCACACACATACAAATAAAATTCTGAAAAAAAAAATTTTTTAAATCGTATCTAAGTAATATTTTTATTTCAACTCAGATGTTGAATATAAATTTTCATAGGAACGCTGCCAAAATTTTATTTCATATATTAAGTGAAAATCCCTCATCACCCCCATAATATCAAAGTCGTTAATAGGGACAAAGTCAAATTGTTTCTTCGTACCTTGCTCCAAGATTCTTGTGGAGATTAAACTCTTTCGTCCAAGAGTTCACAGAGACCACCAAAATCTGCACTTAGAGAACCACTTGACATAACCCGTCATAAAATTAGGTTGTGAAACAAAATTTTTCAACCCTTACGATATACCCTAATTGAGGATAGCCATACTTTCACAGCCTTATTGATCACGTCCCACAAACGTCCAACAAGAATTCCCAACTTCTATTAAATAAAATCCTCGTATCTTTTATTGCCAAAAAGATTTTAACTCCACCAGTAATGTAGAAAAGGAAACAGACCTCTCCAGCAGCCTCACTGGTAGGAAGCTGAACCATAGGTCACAAAACCTCGAGGCACACAGCCTATTGAAGACTCTACCGGAGGCCAACTCGATGGTAATCATGACTGTCGTCGTTTCTTTTTTAAGAACAAGTTTTGATTGATTTCATTGCATGATCTGTTTATAAAGTGCAACGCAGACATCACATCTAATCTTGCAGTTCGGAATCTCTTCTCCATAGGCAAGGGTCTTGAGGGAAAAGAAAACCACCCTGGAATATGTCGTCCTTGAGAGGTTGAAATTCATGAAGAACATCAAGCATCACATCGAAGTTATGTAGAAGGATCAGGAGGGGAAGTAGAGTGAATTCGTTAAACAAATCATTGAAGTCAAATTTCTTCTATTTTTTCATTTCTCAATATTTTATTGGTTTTATACTACTTTTTTTCATATAAAAGTTCGCATCTCACTGGCATTTCTCTAGTCGAAAGAGAGGAACTTCTCTAGATACTATATACCTAGGATAAACAAGTAGGATCGAACCTACTCGTTCAAACACGTGATTCAATCACTCTACCATTTGTAACACTTAAACTGTAGATAATTTTCATTTTTGTGAAGTAAATTTATATTCATTTCATGTAAACCTTTGATTTCTGATAAGGATGATAAGCAAACGAATAAAATTTCAATTTCTTTTAGAAAAGTTTTACTATATATATATATATATATATATATATATATATATATATATATATATATATATATATATATATATATATATATATATATATATATATATATATATATATATATATATATATATATATATATATATATATATATATATATATATATATATATATATTATATATATATATATATATATATATATATATATATATATATTATATATATATATATATATATATATATATATATATATATATATATATATATATATATATATATATATATATATATATATATATATATAATATATATATATATATATATATATATATATATATATTATATATATATATATATATATATATATATATATATAATATCTGTATATGACACTGAAAACTAAATCTACTGATATATAATAATAAGAATTCCAAATGAACACAATGTAGTTTTTTTTTTTTTTTTTTTTTTTTTTTTAATCGTTTTTTTTTTTTTTTTTTTTTTTTTTATGTTTGTGTTTGTGTGTGTGTGTGTGTGTGTGTGTGTGTGTGTGCGTGCGTAGAATAAAGCAGGATAAATGTATCGCAATTTCAAAGTAACTCTGAATAATAATTTACGCCTTACACTTTATTGATTTAATAATTATATTCTCACTTTGTTTTTACTAGAAACACACACACACAAACACACACATACACAAACACATACACTCACATATGCATACACCTACACTTACACATACACTCACACATGCATACACTCACATATACACACACATACACTCACACATGCATACACTCACATATACATATACACTCTCACATTCACACACACTCATCTATACATTCAAACCCAAACTCACATACACACACACACACACACAAATCATATATATAATATATATATATATATATATATATATATATATATATATATATATATATATATATATATATATATATATATATATATATATATATATATATATATATATATATATATATATATATATTATATATATATATATATATATATATATATAT
>SEYY01014775.1:0-7500 GCA_009176605.1 Armadillidium nasatum | reverse complement strand
AATATCCAAGGCTTTTGACCGGGTGGCATGCGTCACTGCTCTCCAAGCTCCCCTCCTTTGGGTTTTCCTTTCTCTTTGCTTACTATTGTCTAGTTTTCTCTCAGATCGTTCCATTTCGGCAGTTGTAGATGGAGCGACCTCTTCCTCATTTTCTGTCAACTGTGGTGTTCCTCAGGGTTCTGTTTTATCTCCAATCTTATTCTTACTTTTCATTAACGATCTTCTCCAACTGCACTTCTAACTCTGTTCACTCTTATGCTGATTATTCAACTCTGCATTCTTCTACTCATTTCAAATCTGCTCCCTCTTTTGCTTCTAGAGTTGCTTCTCGTCTTCAACTTTCCAATTCTATTCTTGCCGATCTGGATGGGATTTCCCGGTGGGGTCATAGCAACCTTGTGAAATTCAACTCTTTAAAAATTTCACTTCATCTCCCTCTCAAAAACACCTCCTAACTTTCCTATCCTCTTCGATGGCTCCCCGTCTCACCTGTAAATAACATTACATTCTTGGTCTAAACATAAACAACAAACTATCTTGGAAACCACATATCACAATGGTTGCTAAAGCGGCCTCTAAGAAGCTGGGAGTTCTGTTCAGATTGCGAGAATTTTTCTCTTCTGAACAGTTACTCCAAATATATAAGGGTCTTATTCGCCCTTGTATGGAGTACTGTTCTCACATTTGGGGGGCTCCGGCTCCTCCTCTCTTCTGGATAGGGTTGAGTCAAAAGCTAAAAGATTAATTAACTGTCCCCTACTTTCAAACTCTCTCGACCCTCTGTCTCTGCGACGTGACGTTGGCGCGCTATCTCTTTTCTACAGGTACTACAATGGCAGGTGCTCGAGGGAATTGGCCTCTCGCATTCCTCCACCATTGCGTCGTCCTCGGTGCACAAGGAGTGCCCTGCTTTCGCACCAATTTTGTGTGGACGTAGGAAATCCCAGGCTAGCCCGTTGTGGTACCTCTTTCTTTCCAGCCACCTCTATTCTGTGGAACTCTCTACCTTCATCTATTTTTCCTTCTGTATTTAACCTTCACTCTTCAAGGCTTCCGTCTGCGCCCACCTGAGGGTTGTGCGTTAGGTGTGTGTGTGTGTGTGTATTTAAGCGAGCTCTCTCTATGTGTGTGTGCCCCCTCCTTGAAAAGGGCTCTGCCCGTGAGCGGTGGCGATCTGTAAAAAAAAAAAAAAAATACATACATACATACATACATACATACATACATACATACATACATATATACATACATAAACATAGAATAAATAGATAGATAGATAGATAGATAAAAATATAAATGAATAAATTAAAGTAAGAGAAAGAGTTTCCATATTTGATATGTAAATACATTTATTTATAAAATTAATATTAAGGCTTTAATTAATTTGATTCGTAGAGAAACCTTTAAAAAGGATTTTTTTAATTATTTTTAACTAAATTTTTTTTTTTTTCGCTCCGAGAGAAATTTTAATTTAATATTTTAAAATAAGCCTTTCCTTTCCTGACTAACAAGACTAAAAAGACTAAAAAGACTAAAAAGTAAGTTTCAAGTAGGATTTTGGAGTCCGATTTTGATTCAGAATCATAAACAGCGTCGGAAGTTTTTTGGCTAATTCTGATTATTTTCTTTTCTTTTTTTTTTTAATTTATTTTTCATTTATTTTTTTTTATTATTATTATTATTTTGGAGCTGGAGCCTGGGCACGAGTTAAAATTTTTTTTTTTTTATTTATGAGATACATTTCCGATAAGTGAAAAATAAAGGTGGTGAAGATTCGGATAATTTTAAAATTGTGACTCGGGAGCAAGAAACAGAGTTGAATTTGGAGTAGTGAAATAATTTTGCAATTTCCGCACCCTTTAGACATGTTTCAAGGAATTTGTAATATTAGTTGATTAAGAAAAACTCCTTGGATAACTTACGATACAGTTATAGCTTCATGAAGTCATAATCTCTTTAATATTAAGTTTAAAAGTGTATAAAACTGTTTTGTGGTATAAAAATCACCCTCATAGAAAAAAATATTATTTATTTATATTGTAATTACTCTTCATAAAGGATCACTGAACACTTCGGAATATTTTTTCCTTTCATTAGGAAAATACTACTACTCCAGACTCTTTTTTGACCTCTTGAGTATATACTCTACTGGTAAAGTAAGGAACACTCCTTTTATCTATTTTTCTGACTTCCTTTGACCTGCACACTTTTAAAAGCCGTGTATCAAAACATATCTGCTTTTAATTTGACCTTTCCTTAGAATTTTATAACACTAGTGGAGATTGAATGATCTCCGGCCTTTACCAATCAGAGGAGACATGAAAAAATATCACAATAGGATGTGGTAACTATTTTAACAAGATTGATTGTATCTGACAGATTAATTTCAATAGTAAAAATAAAGCTACTGAGGTACCACAATTGAGAAAATATTATTTATATATATGTTCAAATCCAAGAATCGAATTGGTGGTTCTAATGTAAAAATTTAAGAACTTAAGAACTAAGACCCTGATTACAGTTTGTATTTTGGAACTTCAAAATCAGAGTAGCCCAAATAAAAATTTAATTATTTATTTGCACTGTCATCTATAAGAAAATATAGATTCATTATTAATCTATAAGTAATAGGAATGTATATGAATTATTCATATACATCTGAAGACAAGTAAAACCGAATTAAGAAAACCAACTCATGAATGATGTTCAAAATGATCTCACAAATTGCAAATTTGGAGTACCATTCATCATCCCTAAAAGAAACATCATTTTTATATACTAAAACCAGATCCTCTTCTCTTTACGTTCAGTTTTGAACGCTCAAAAGTGATCTTTTTTTTTTTAAAACTGCAATTTACTAAGCATAAAAAATATAAAATTTTAAAACTTAAATTAGACATTGCATTTGTGTTCATTTATCGCAACTGCTGAGGGAAAACAAGGGTAATCTCCTAGAATTTCCAGTCATTTGCTCGTTATCTCTACAAATTTAAACATTCAAACAGTGAATTTTTCCTTTAAAAATATAGATGATGTAGAAGGGTTTCATAATCATCCCCCACACTGGGTTCGCAATATATATATAATATATAATATATATATATATATATATATATATATATATATATATATATATATATATATATATATATATATATATATATATATATATATATATATATATATATATATATATATATATATATATATATATATATATATTAATATATATATATATATATATATATATATATACTATATTTAACCTAACCTTTTAAAATTTAACTAAACTTTAAACCATTAATTAACTTTAACCTAACCTAAATTAACCTAGTTAAACCTAAATAACCTACCTAACCTAACCTAACTATCCTATCCTAACCTAACCTAACCTTAAATGAGTTAAAACTAGTTTTTTCCTAGGAAAATAGTTTTTTTGACGGTAATATATATATATATATATATATATATATAATATATATATATATATATATATATATATATATATATATATATATATATATATATATATATATATATATATATATATATATATATATATATATATATATATATATATATATAAACTATTTTTCAGTACATTGAAGTCAATTTTCGTGAGAGCTTCTTATATGAATATGGCGAGAAAGCTTTTGTAATAGAGTTGGAGATCTCATAAAATAGTTTTCGGAGCTCGAACCAAAACGAGACTTTGGAATCGATCTTCTTTCGTCCCAAATACAAACGCGATAAATGGCCAAAAATCTATTAAAGAATGGATCGTAAATTGTTTCTTAAAAAATATAGTTTTTTTTTATTTCTTATGTTTTTAAGAATTTAATGTTCGTTTGTGCGTGTTCTGTATAGTTATGGGGTTTTATGTACAAACTATTTATAGTTTTTAATATATATATATATATATATATATATATATATATATATATATATATATATATATATATATATATATATATATATATATATATATATATATATATATATATATATATATATATGAGTATTTTTTTTTGTGTATGATTTAATTATTTGCCAGCATTGGAACTGTGGTAAAATAATGTAAATTTTTTTATGTATCTTTTTCAAAATTCTCAATGTTAAAATGTTAAAAAGAAATGTTTTTAGAAAAGTGTTTAGAAAATTTTAATAATTGAATGATTATATTATAAAAATGATTACGTAATAATTTTTTACATTGCCAAGCGGGTATGTATGTCTGTATATTTTGAGGCTGGAAGAATACAGCTGTATCGAAGGTCATATTTTAGATATACAAAAAAAAAAAAAAAACATGTCTATGGCTATATGACATCCGTATAGAAAAAGTTAATAAAAAAGAAGCTTTATTTGTTATTAGGTTACAAACATGTCAATATACTGCAAAAATTGTCCTAACGAATCGTTGGGACAATTGGCAAAAAATGTCGCAGTAAAAGTTTCAATAGAGAAAACACAGGTTAAGCGTAAGAAAGTCGCTTAATAACTGAAAAAAAAATTACTGTGACATTTTTACCACTTGTCCCAACGATTCGCTAGGACAATTTTTTGCAGTGTACAATCCATATCTGGAGATCAAATCCGGATGTAAGTTAAGAGGACTATAAAAAACAAAACAAAAAATAAATAAATATAAATAAGAAGAAATAACGAAAGCTTAACGAATAATTAAAGAGCTTAACGAATAATTATACCATTCAAATCGTTGAAAGAGGTAGTATAGTGTGCGCCTTTCAAATCATTAAAACACACACACACACACACACACAAACAACAAAAAAAAAAAGGCATCAAACATATTCATAATTTGGCGAAGCTACTTTTTTATGCTTATTGTGTCTTTTCAGCGTTAAAATGGATGTTGTAACATTTGCGGCAATTTCTTCAGGAATTCATGCTCACTCTACAGTATACATACGGTTTGCCAAAAAAAAAAAACAAAAAAAAACCTTTAAAGGTCGGAGGTACGGGGGCTCAGTCCCCTATAAATAAATGTTCGTGTGCCATGCATTTTGCATCTTCAAATATGCAGATCGCATGTTAATATTGCACCGATTTATCGAAACATTTTATATGTTATAGTAATTCAAGCAAAGCCTTTAATTTTACCAAAGCTTAATATTAAGATCGTAATTTGATCCAGATTAAATATACCAATGTGAACTAGTATGGTTTTTATGATAAAGAATCAAAGCGCCCTCTATGTTTCGTCCCTACAAATATATTTGCTAAAAATACATCTAAAGATTGTTATGTATATATATATATATATATATATATATATATATATATATATATATATATATATATATATATATATATATATATATATATATATATATATATATATATATATATATATATATATATATATATATATATATAAACAGTAATTTAAAAGTTTTTCCTATTAAAATTTTATTTTCAAATAATATTGTTTGTAGCATTATTTTGGTATTTTCCTGCAACTCTTAACCTAACTAAATTTAAATTATCATACCCAACTTAGCCAAACTAAACCTAACCAAGCTTAACCTAATCTGACCTAACCGTCCTTTACCTAAGCAAACCTTGCCAAAACTAACCTATATAACCTAACCTAATCTAACTATCAATAAAAATGCTATTATACAAATAACATTTTACAAAAAAAAAAAAAAAAAAGTAACTGAAAGACCTTTAAAATATAATTTAACAATATAAACCATTGAAAATCGTATTAAATTCATTTTCAACAAAGATACCTATGGGAGCACTAACAGAAAAGGATCTTATCGAAGTTGTGTTGGGAACTCGTTTTGTAAAGGTCAATGGTTTCATTAGTAGATTCCTTTTTTCTTTTTTCTTTTTAAATGCTACTTTTGTGTCATTTTTTAAGATTTTTTTTCATTTGTAATGTTAGGATAGATAGACTTGGTTAGGTTAGGTTTGATGAGTTAATTTTGGAAAGGTTAGGTTAGGTTTGATGAGTTAGCTTAGGAAAGGCTAAGTTAGATAGGTTAGGGTAGGTTTGATGAGTTAGTTTAGGTTAGATTAGGTTTGATGAGTTAGTTTAGAAAAGTTAGGTTAGGTTAAGTTTGATGATTTAGTTTAGGAAAGGTTAAGTTAAGTAGGTAAGGGTAGGTTTGATGAGTTAGTTTAGGTTAGGTTAGGTTTGATGAGTAAGTTTACTAAAGGTTAGGTTAGGTTAGGTTTCGTGAATTAGCATAGGAAAGGTTCGGTTAGGCTAGATTTGATGAGGCAGTTTAGAAAAGGTTAGGAAATGAATTTTAACGTGAACGAAAAATAAAAATAATTTTTGATCTGTACTATATGAATTTATATTTATTTGATCGTTTTATTTATTTTTATATTCATTTATTAATTAAATTATTATCTATTTAATAATATACTTATTTATTTTTATTTATTTATATATTCATTTTTATATTTATCTATTATTTATTCATACATTTATTAATTTTTGTAACTCATTTTTTTTAACTCATCTCATAAAATATGTTTCAATGCAAGTGTGAAGATGATGACACTTACACATTATTATTATTATTATTATTATTATTATTATTATTATTTTTATTATTATTATAATTATTATTATTTTTATCATTATTATTTTTATTATTATTATTATTATTACTATTACTATCATTATTGTCATTTTTATTCTCTTTATTTTTATTATTATTATTATTATTATTATTATTATTATTATTATTATTATTATTCTATTATTATTATTATTATTATTATTAATGGAATTAGGATTAATGAAAAGATAGTGGAATCATTAAGTTATTATTATTATTAATAATACTATTATCATTATTATCATTGTTGTTATTATCATTATTATTATTACTATTACCATTCAGGTATTGGGAATAATAGTTAGTTTTATTATTTTTATTGCTTTCTTTCTAAGAATTATAGATCCATTATTTTGTCTTCTTCTCCACATAAATTACCATTTTTTGTGTATTATTTTTATCATCGATTTTTATATTACTGTAATTATCGAAATACCTTTTTAATTTTCGAATAAATTATTTTCGGTTTAATTGAAATTGAATTGTTGTTGTTGTTGTTGTTGTATTGTAGTGATTGTTGTTATAGTATATTGTTATTATTATTATTATTATTATTATTATTATTATTATTATTATTATTATTATTATTATATTATTATTATTATTATTATTTATTATTATTATTATTATTATTATTATTATTATTATTATTATTATTATTATTATTATTATTATTATTATTATTATTATTATTATTATTATTATTATTATTATTTTATTTTTTATATTATTATTATTATATTATTATATTATTATTAATGACTACTCACATTTTCAAAGTAATAAATGAAATGTCAAAAGATCTCCTGACAAACTTAATAATGAATAACCAAAATGTAAGAAGACCAAATCTGCGCAGCACAAACTCACATTACACTAAGTAAAACAAAGTACG